>JADDOH010009320.1:0-75641 GCA_016648135.1 Agrypnia vestita
TGCAGACGACCTCGGAATATTTTACGAAAACAATAATGACATAGAAACCACAAAATAAATCAACAAAGACATAGACATATTAACTGAATGGACAAAAATAAATATTATAACCTTAATTCTCAAAAATGTAACTACATTAACTTTGAGGCCAAACCGCCTAAAATGGACATAAAAATACGAAACACTCGCTGAACTAGAAAATACTAAATACTTAGGACTCAACATGGACAGATATCTCAAACTCAAATGGACCTTTCAAATAGATAAAGTAATTGACTCACTGACAAAACTGACCAGTCTATTCCACAAAATACACAAAATCATACCAAAGACCGAATAATTCTGATGTACCAGGCATACGTCAAGAGTAGAATAGAATATTTGATACCCTTCTGGGGAACCGGAAACAAAACTAACCTAACCTAGAATCCAACGACAGCAAAACAAAATACTAAAAAAAATACTGAAATACTGGACACCAACTGAAACTGTATACCGTATGACACAACAATTAAACATCGAAAGCATTACAAAAGTTGAAACACTTAAAATCATTCACAGACTAGCAATTGGCGAAATACAAGATGAAGACATAAAATTATACAAAATACACGAAAAACACCAACACAACACTAGAATGGCTCAAAACTATCACATAACACACGCCAAAACAAAAACAGGACAAACAAACCAACAACGGATTAAAACTATACAACGACCTGCCACAGCAGACCAAACAACTGACCACTGACAAATTCAAAACAAAAAATGCTAAAACTCGGCCACTATTAAACAATGACTATGTATCTAAATTATATTATTATTATTTCTTATATTGAATTATGTAAAATTGTTATCCATAAACCTTTTAGGTTTCCATTATATTTTAAATAAAAAAAGAATAAAAAAAAGCACTCTTTTATATACTTGGAAAGCTTCGTCAGTGAAGACTCGTGAAGTTACATGATACGATGTCACTTAGCAGAAGCTTACGTCGATTTTGAAATACTTTTCTTGGTTGCGTACCGTTTACGTAAAGAATTTAAAATTATATCAAGCTTTGATCATTCTCAAGCTGATAGCGAAAGAAAATGAGAACAAATATTTTTTTAAATAAAGGCGATATTATCATATTATTTATAAGCAACGAAAGAATGCTGAAGAAACTTCAAGATGCGCATAATATTGAAGTATAATAGGAGAACAATAATGTTACATGCCCTAGGACTAGAAACAGTAAATCAAAGAATGAAGTATAATGTATAGGTGCAAATATTTAAAATGGATGAAGATGAATTGGGATTTTCATTCTTACAATACAAGAGGAGGCGACAACATAAGAAATTGTATGATGAACAAAGGTTTTAAAATATTCGAAAGCCTGCAAAAAGAAATTCAAAACACACTGAATATAAGGAGGTTTAAACAGGAATGCAAAATTTTATTATAAAAACCTTTAAATGACTTGATGGAATGCAATATGTTTATATTAAATTGTATTTAACATGTATTTACCCCGCACCACATTATGTGTGGAACTAAATCTTTAATAAATTAGAAAAAAAATTCTTTGAGATGATGCAAGACAAAAAAACTCCATTGGCTTCAAAAAAGTACAAGCTAAAAGAATATATATTAAGGCAATGTACCTAATCTTACATTAATCTATAATTACATATCATGTATCATTTTGTATAAAAACGTGTAACACTCGATAATGACCTACTATCTTCATTATAAAATTAAAATTATTGTCAAATATTGAAGACAACCATGCCGTAAAACTGCTGTGCAGTTTAGCATATCTACAATGTAATAAATATCAAAAAATTAATAAATATATATGAAAAAAATAAAAAAACAATAATTAAGATAAATAGATAAAATAGTAATGCAGTGTTTTACACTGACATCTGCTACCTACTCAACCACTATCGACCAAATCAAAAGTGGTAGCAGATCTAATAAAGAGTGCCATAAAAAATTCCGTCTCGCATTATCGTTACACATAAACTTTATTTTGATCCGTAAAAAATAGAAAAAATATTCTATCTTCAAAAATCTCACAAATAACATATGCTCTAATAATTTAATCTTTTTTTTCAAAATATTACGAAAACTTCTAGCGTGAATATTTAAATAATAATCAAGAAATGAGTATTGCTATCAAAACCGTGAAATTGAAAAAAAATGCATGCCAAATTATTAAAATACTTTACTTACACTTGTAAAATAAATCCGTTCACTTTTGATAACTCAATGTCTTTCAGTTAGAGGCAAACCAGCAAAAAATAAAGTTTAATATTTATATACATCACATTGGACAACAATTATTTGTAAACAATTAAAGTCTCTGTTAAAAAAATTACTGCTAATTATCAAAATTTATGTTTACGGTAGTTAAATTCCAATACGTTTCACTACTTTTGCTGGATTGGACACACCACACAAAATTATTAATTAAAACATCTTAAAACTTCCCTTAACTTTCAAACACAAGCAAATTTACACGATTCAGATTCAAAAATGAGAAAATTGAATCTAATAGTATTTGCATGTTTTAAAACAAAAATGTCGCGACCGTCTTAAGCATTCCTTCCGCACACACTAACATAAATAAAGTCATTAGTATAGACTATTTCGCAGGAAAATTATTATTACCTTTCCTAAGTCTGCGGTCGACAGTATTACAAAGATTTTTGTCGAAATCGGTCTCAAACGTAGTATTATTTTGTTATCAAACGTATAGATGTTTTTAAATAACGAGACGTGTGGAATAAGTTCAACCTACAGTTAGGTAAAAAACTAATTTAACCCAACCATTATGTCCGTATGAATTTAGAAATATTTATCAACTGATGGACCCTGCTACTTAGATGAATATACAAGTTGTTATATTATTTTGTACCTATATTATATTATAATAATACATTATTATATAAACTCTAGAACAGACATCTTATTTGCTAACTTTGACTTATTTGTAGAACTGATAATAAATTTGATTTAATATATATGTTCGGCGGCCCCCGTGGTCCAGGGAGCACGATGCTAGGTTCCCAAACCTACAAAAAAAGGAGGTTCTGAGTTTGATTCCAAGTACTGAGTAAGATCACAATATATCTATGTGATTTTCTCCAGCCTGAGTATTTTGTGATGTGTTTCGTTGTAATAATTGAGCCTTATGGTTATATAAATTGTAGTAGTATTATATTAAAATATATAATATTTTTAAAAGTGTTAAATGTTAGATATGGTTTAGTCAATTTACAAAATAAATAATTAAGTACCAGAATAGCATACTGTAATGGTTCAACAGTGTATCTCGTAGCTATCAGCAAAAACTTCCGGAGGGTATTCTTTATTAAATTTTGAATAGAAAATATTTTTTATATTCTATGTATAGTTTTCTGGGATATTCTGCCATGTATATCTTACCTCTCTGGCCAAGTAGCTCTAGCCATGATATTGGATCCTGAATATCCCAGAATATCTCATAAAGCTACACACGGAAGATTCTTATACTTGTAGAAATTTGAACTAGATTGTACTAGGTTTTAATCATTTTATTTGACTTTTAAATTTTTATTATTCAATAAGATAGGGTAGAAATATTGAAAAAAAATTTAAACATTCACGTCGCTTATCTTTCATGTCACATTTTGCCTAAAGTGTAAAGAATATTTTCTATTCAAAATTGAATAAAGAAGATTCCCCCAAAATTTTCGCAACTAGCTCCGAGACACGTATACAAAATATAAAGAGTCCTCTGTGGACTTCAACCACAGTCTTGCTTATCTCCCTACAGTACTATTCTACACTATTTTTAGCTTACTAAGAGTTCGGTCTACCACCAATCAGCGCGTAGTATAATTGAATTTCTCTTTGTGATAGCAAAACACATTTCCAAGTAAATGCCTTTTATCTATACCTATAAAACTCAATGTCTGTCTGTCTGTTCTCTATACAAATCTACACCGTTTGTCCAATCTGACCCAAATTTTGCATATTTATTCTTTAGGACCCGGCGGGTAACATTGCCACATTTTCCTCCTGGACAATTACGTAATTAACAAGTAATTGCTTGAGAAAACTTTAAGAATTATTTATATATCTTAAGTGAGTCTACTTTCATTGTTTTGAAGCAGCGACGATAATTAATAGTGACGGAACTAGCCAGTAGCATCTTCGAGTTTGAGGGAGGAGATATACATAAGAGAACAGATAGAGTAACGTAGTCAGGGGTGATTACTATAAAACTTGAAAGTTGAAGGAGGGTAATGTGGACAGTCTCAGAACTAAACCGAGCGTAAAATAGTGAATGTACGGACCAGAATGTCTCCCCAGGGCAGTGTTTCTCAACGTTTCGATAACTGAGGACTACTTATCGGTTACTTGGCGGACCTAGAAACCGCTCCGCTATCATAATCGGAAAATCCCCGTCAACAATAACCATTTTGTTAAAAAATATATTCCAGCGAGGTGGAGTAGTGGACTCAATTTTTCTCTCGTGAATTTTTCAAAATTTATTTTTAATTTTAATCACTATTACAGGTTGGAAAAATCAAGTCGATTTATACTTATGCTATGGTCTTACAGAAAATACAACCAGGTATGAGGTTGCCACTGCGAGGACTATGAAATGAATGAGGGGATTTAAAAAAGCCCCACTAGGCAGTAGACTAAATTAAGATAAACGTTTTTGCAACTGGTTTTAGAGCCATAGTGGCATTTCAAATTTAATATGATTTTGATAAAATATATCTAAACCACGTTTTCTAAATCAAATTGCAAAATTGTCAATTTTTGTCAGGTAAATATATCCGTAGGTCGCATGTTCAAATCCGGCTCGAAGGACCAAACAGGGGTATGTTATATGAATAATGACGCTTTTGTTTCTAATCTCCTCACATGTTACAAATATATATGCAGTACACTACCTTTTGAAAGATGAAGTAGTCCTTAATATCAATCTCTTTCCGTGAGTACTTTGACAATCCATCTCCATTATTTTGTGTGTTTTGCTCCAAGTACAGTTTCGTAGAGTAAATATACTGTAATTTTTAATTCGATCTTATGAATTAATTTGTTCTACCAGAAACCACCGAGACCCCCCGAGAGGCGTAGTGGTGGTCCGCGGACCACATATTGAGTGAAACTGGTCTGGGAAATCGCTGCTTAATGGTACATGCAAGTGGGTATGTGATATTAGTACTTATTTACCGAATGTAACGATCTTTTTTCTGAGTCAGGCGTGGCGTCCTCCATACCGTCAGTTTAAACGCTGCATTTTTCACAATATTTTATTTATGTGTAAATGAGGGAGACAAAAGTGATGACGAGGGGAGAAATTACCATACATTTTTCTCGTTTTCATTCCCGCGCTTTTGCTGTTGCAAAAGGCGCCATCTCTGGGAATAAAAAGAAGACAACCGGCCGCACATTTTTATCCAGAATTTTAAAATAAGTGTCGTCTTCACTGGATAAACATCAAATGTTTGGCTGGAGAGGCAACGGCTGGAAGAAGTGATACAACGTCATATTGTTACGTTTTCCAGAGATGAGGAGATTCCTGACTCAGTTGAAAACTTAGGTCTTGCATACACTTTCACCAGAAACATTTCAAAGCTTAAAAAAAAACATTTCGCATTTTTTACTCATTGTATTAGGTAAAGTAATTAATTTAATGAAAAAAATTTCAAATCTTGCCAAACATTATTTTTAATTAAGTTTCTTATTATAATAGTGCTAAGTTAAATTATCAATATTATTATAATTTATATAATTATATTAATAATAATTATACAATTATACGATTTGCCACACATATATGTGTGGCAAATCCATGTATGATAGAGTAAAGAATGCAGATATTAGAAACGAATGTAAAGCTGATCTTAGCATAATTAATATAAATAAAAAAGGGTCGCTCAGATATTTTGGGCACATTGAGCGAATTAATGAGGAAAGAATGGTAAGAAAGATATATGATGCAAATGGTGCCAGAAAGAGAGGGCGACCGCGGAAGACGTGGCATGACCAAATTAACCAGATACTAGAAGATGGTCCCTTAGAAGCCTCAACAACCGGCGAGCTTGCATGCGAAGTTGTATGAATGTGGATGAGGCGAGAGTCGTATGTCAGGACAGAAGAGTGTCGCGCTCTATCCTTTCTACCTAACGGCGTGATGGTAAGTTAATAAGTAAGCTCTGGTAAACAAACTGTATGGGTTTGATCCCCATCTCAGAAGACCATCAATTTATCATATTTTAATAGCACGCTCTCTTCGCTTACTTTGAATGAGAGTTGAAATTTTTATGTGTGACGGATCTATTTAAAAATAATATTTTTAAATAAAAAAGAAGACGGTACGTATATACAAAACACGTAAATACAAAGATTTTCATTTCACCTACTTTATTTACGTAACTAAACCTCATTTTCAATCTACTTCTTCAGTGTTCGATACTCCAGAGATTGAAGAATGTCCGCCTGTGAACAAGACGAATCGGTTTTTTGTATAAAGTAAAGCAAGTTTTTTGAAAAATAAATTCTCATAAAGGAGGATGCTGTCAAACGCGATAGTCAGTCAGCCTTACCCGTTAAAGGTGGCGTAAGGTTTTTAATGTCAGGCTTTATTATCCTAAAATGAACCGACTTTATATAGATTTATTGGCAGGGAAAGGAAAAAATAAAAAAAATATTTGTAAAATATGTAGTTTTCTGAACAAAAACTCTTCATTTCGTAAGAGAAGGTAATCCATCTGAGATATATTATTAAAGAGGTCCTGCTACCATTTAAGGCATGCGTTGTAAATGTTTTGACTACCAAATTAACATGTATAATACTGGTATTGAGAAAAAATAAGTATGCCCGAATTGGATCAATGTTTAAAATATTAGATTTAATGACTTAAAAAAAATATTTTTTTTGTAATGTTTTATTAAATAGGTACTTGGATTGTTAGGTTGAGGTACTTGGTTGTTGGAATTTCTTCGAAAAAATAATGTCTGTCACGAATTTTGTACGAAAGAAAAATAAAATATGAAACTGCTAAATAGAAAAAAGGCCGTTATTACGAAATTCAAGAAGGAACAGAGAACATAATAGTGTTGTTCTTAAAACAAGTCAGTGGACGAACTAGTCCTAAGAATTGTTTTTATATTAAGTACCTATTGTCTTTAAATTTGTAGGTATTTTTTAATTAAAATTTAAAAAAATATATTTTCAAAATATAAATTTAACAAGTTTCATATTTTAAATAAATTGTTTATATTTAGCTTTTGACATTGTTGAAGGTAGATTTAGTTAAAATACTATCTACTGAAAATTCCGGAAAATTTAAGTGCACTTTTTGAACCATGACCCGGAGATCTCGGAATCAAAAAATGTATTAAATACAACGGATTTTGTATACATCACAAATCGAGGAGTTTTTATTTGATTTTAATAAAATTTATCTGAAATATTATCTGCCCAAATCCCCTAAACGCAAATGTCAATAATATCCAAACCTTCTTACCTACTACAGTGTACATCTACAGAAAATATCTCATGTTTGATACTATAATGTAAGTCTGGCGGTCACCGGCTCTTATTATAGAAGTAATTGGATGATGAGACGTATAAGTCATTACGTCGGACAAACTTGCGATATTAATTAAAATAAATCATAGATGTCTCACAGGGACAAAGCTATTAAATAAATAAAAATGCAAAGAAGTCTTTATTGGAAGTCCACACGATTTACGATCTGTCTCTAAGCTTTAGTGATCACTTTATACCATTTAACGTTCACCGATTCCACCCAAGATCAAATGTGAAAGGTACCCACCGCTTACCCAGGACCGTTTTATGAGAAAAAGCTCCCATATCGGTCCTTCTCATTCGTCTCCAGGTTGATATTTTTTAGCTACAATGCAAGACCGTGCTGCCCCGCACGGATCATATAAACCCAAGATCAACTATACACCTGCAAAATTTTTGAGAGTTGTACCTACGTATATAAATTTTTTATTAATGTTCCTGATTTTACACATTTAACAACTATCGTTGTCGCCATTTGTCGTTGAAATTTTTTCATTAATATGAAACTACTAGCTATTGGTACACGGCGTAGCACGGGTTAAGGATTAAGTTGAAAATAAATTTGTGAGTGTAAACAAAGGTTCGATTCGAACGATATAGATTTGCATCGAAAATATATCAGGGGGAGGGGAAAGGGTAAAAAAATAGGGGGAAAATGTCGCCTTTATTACCCGCCGAGTCAAAAGAATAAGTATCCAAATTTTGAGATCGATCGGTCGAACGGTACAGATTTGCATCGAAAATATATCACGGGTAGGGGAAAGGGTAAAAGAATAGGGGGGAAATTTTGCCTTTGTTACCCGCCGAGTCCTAAACCATAAATATGCAAAAATTTGAATCGAATTGGACAAACGTCTAGATTTGTATAGAGAACAGATAGACAGACATTAAGTTTTATAGATATAGATTGACAATAACATAATTAAACCATGACGATACTTGTACCTTGAATGCTGTTTGTATCAATGATGTCATTTCTATAAGAAGATTTTATTATTTTATTATCAATTTTCGAAGATTTGTTCTACCTGTTGCAGCTTCGTAAATTATTTTAATTCTGAAAAACGAAAGCAATATATTTTCGGTGTATTCATTTATTGCACTCGGTTCGATGTTATGTTAATTTCCTTCCAATTTAACTTTTTTGTGTGCTACTTGTAGTAATAAAATCTAAAAAAAAATCAACGCACGATTTTAAGAGTTCTTTCGTTATTCCTTTATCAACTGATAAACATAGAAAATATTAGTGAGTTTATATACAAAAATTATTATTTGGTGAAATTATGGACATGAATACAATTAATAGAGGTAATGGTTTTACAATTATACCATCTGAATAGATAATTAAATGTTAACTCTAAAATATTTAATATTAGAAAAAACATAGATAATTGAATAAATAAAACCATATATGATAGATATTAGAGATGCCAGAAATTCATTATTTGGGGAATACCAAAGATACTACAATAAATGCAGGTGACATTTAAATGATGAGTAAAAACAACATAAAAAAAAACAAAGTTGACAATCCCTTAATTATTCCCTAACAACACCCCCCCCTTCTATTTATTCCTCCTATTCTTCACCCCACTAGTTAACTATATAATGTTCATTTAATTTTAGTATACATTGTATCCTCATGAGGAAGGGAACTTCGTTCCCGAAACTTGTAGAGGTGTTTATTCATCTTGAATAAAAATAAATATTTAGTGGTGTATACCAAGTCGTGTTTTATTTAATTATTAATTAATAAATAAAAAATGTTATTCTCGTACGACGGAATATATAACATTAAATATATAATAAATGAATATATAACTAAACAGAGTAATTTTATACCGACCGATTCCGAGCGAAGCCCGCTACAAAATTTAATTTCGAATCATTAAATGCACGATGCAGCTTCCCCACGAGTGCCCGGTGGACCAATGGACCAGGAAGACGATTAGTTACTTAAAAGATATTTTGTATAGCATATTTATAATATATAAAAAATTTCTCTTAAAATCTTCCCCATTCAACACCTGTATAGAATTAGTGAACAATTTATCAACCAACAATAAAGAAATAGTAGAAAACCTAGAAAATGACGACATTCGGAGAAAATTCTAATGAATAAAAACAAATTTCCTAGCTCTTCGCCACTACTGTTTGTAATGCTGTTTTTTTTTTGGGTCGCAATCCTAGGATTGGTCCGCAACAAGCACTCGCCCTCTCAACTCCTCTCTGTCAACTGCCTGCCTCTCATCTCTTGGTAGGTGCTACAGCGCACATCTCCGATAATCTTGTCTACGTAGCTTAATCTCGGGCGGCCTCTACGATTGTTGCCTTAAAACATTTCCCTCGACGATGGTTAAAAGCAGGCACGGATGCCTATTATTATGGCCTATCCAAATTGCTCACTGTTGGGCGATTCTGTTTCGCCCACCCTGCTCAACACCTCGTCGTTTCGGATATGTTCTTATCTTAATTAATCCCGTTATCGACTGATAAAATCGATCCTTTATTCATCCTTCATTCATATCTCGTCCCTCGAAATGAATGGATCTAAAACACACTGTATCTAGATTAGTTATAAATTACGCCTGATGATGAGATGAGCAATCGCTTTCGAAACTATAGTAGTTGTATAGCTTTAATAGTGATTCACGTAGTTCAGTGGGCACGACGTTGGCTTCTTGTACAGAGGGTTCCGGGTTCGATTCTTGGTGAGGTGACAATACGTCAATGTAAATTTTCTCAAACCCGGATGTTTTTGTGATATGTCTGGATCGTATAATAGGGCGTAGTAGCGTTAAAAAGTATATATAAAAAATAACTCAATTTGATTGTAGTACAAAGTAAATTGTAAATTATATTTAGTTATAAGATCTTTGATCTACATGTGGGGTATAAAAGCAAAGATAGCAATATCGAAAATATCCAAAAAAAGTAATATCCATTATACATAAATTTTCTTAGGTACTTTATTAATACCTAAGAAAATGTATGTACAGCCTAGAGACAAAATGCTTGTAAATTAAATTTTATATAAGTAAGTACACGGATCAAAAATTGGATCAAAAGTTCACTACGTGAAATGATAATTAACCTAGTAATTACTATCTTAACATAGATTTTTTTAGTCATAGACAACAGACTTTTAAACTCATATTGTACAGATTAAGGTATATTGAATAACTTAAAAAATATATTTTTTGTGTTAAATTTTAACTTACATTTATTTTATTTATTTATTTCAAAAAATCCTTGTTTACAAATAATGGTACTTAATACTAATTTAACAATAAAAATATAGGATAGAATTACACTTTTTTTGTTAAATTTGTGGATTATGCCACTCTACTAGGCTACATCTATTATTATATTACATAAAGTAGCGTATGTTTATATATACATAGTAACGTTTTCTTGTAATACATGTAATTTATCTATACTTTTTTTACATTGAATTGATTTGTAATTAATCAAAAGCGATTCAATTTATGTATTGATTTATAGTTTTAATAGACTTGGAAAAAATGTAATGTTAAATGTTTGTAATATTAAATAAATAAATCAATTATTTAGCTTAAGCTCGACATGATCTCGAATGGTTAAACGCAGGTGCAACATGTATTCTATAATTTACAATTTACTTTGTACTACAATCACATTGAGTTATTTTTTTATATATAATTTTTACTTTTACGCTACTACGCCCAATAATATTAATTAGTAATCCTCGATTACTGCATTCATTTTTTTAAATATTGATGCCTTTGCTTTAATACCTTATATATTGTGTTATAAATATTCTGCGTATTTTTGACAATCTCTCAATAATTTAGAGGCATTAAAGATAAGAAAAGCCATTAATATGAATCGTAAAATCATTAATAATCAAGTAAATTTATCTTTTCTTGCACTTTTAAATTTGTTCCCTCTTAATCGTAATATTCCCTGCGAAATCCCACCCCCTACCCCCACTGCTGGCACTCCGTCTTTTCACGTTTCACACTAGTATATAAGCACATAATTTTTTAATGTTTAGGCAGTTCTCAGTTTAGAAGATTCTCCCTGAAGAAGCTACGGTCGTAGCGAAACCTGGTTGGATTTGAAAATAAATAAATGTGGTGTTTAACTAAGTTAGTTTTATTTATTAAATTATAATGTCTCACCACCAAGTATTTGCTTCCTTCGAAAATTTAATTCTAAATTAATTAATAAAGCATTCATATCAAAATTGTGAGGTGTTTGGAGTGCAATATCATTACTGTATTTACAATTTTTAATATTGGTTAAACGATATTATTAATTAAAAATAAAACGCAGAAGCTGTAATAATTGATATAAATGGTGAAAATGTTTGAAAAGCGTAAAGCTCCCGGAAGAAAATGCAATTCGCATCTTTTCTCCGCTTTTCCATAATCAAATGCAACCGATTTTCCTTCTGTCTAGTAAATGTCTTCCAGTTTCTTCCCGCGATTTCTTGCTCCGCCATCTTTCACTCCATTTATATAATAAAAACACGCAGATAGGTAGATATTTTCATCTCGCAAAAATAAAAGCCTCCGATACATTTGCGTCTATACTTAATATGCAAATGTCCCGGGAGAAAAAACGTATTAAAATTGTTTTATGTACTTTTCCCCACAATTCATCAAAGTAAATATTTTTTGCATGTACTTTCGTGAAAATTATACGGTATTAAGAGTACTGAGAGGAAAAATATGATATTCGATATTTAAAAAAATATTGATTTTGTCTGTAAAAAGGAAACACGTGTATGATTTTTTGGAACTGTGATGTTTTTAGCTATTCATTTTTAGATATATTATTTTCTTAATTTTCCAGAGAACAGTTGTTCTTCTGAATCAGGTTTATGCTTAGTACTATAGTGTAATGTTAGAGTCTTTGAAATAAGGGTTGAAGAAAATCTCAGAGCTTTAAATAGCAATAATGATTCGGTATTTGCAAATCATTTATTAGAATGTTACCAAACATTTGATTTTAATACAGAGTTAAGAATTTTCATTCAGGTAATATGGTCTCAGAGATAAATAAATAAAAATTCTTAAAATAAGAAAATGTGTTTATATTAAGTCAAATATAATTAATAATCAGGAAAATTTTGTAAACAATCCTCTATTGAATATTTTTCCACTTAACCAATTTTCCCCTTCTAATGACCTTGCGATTCCCTAATTAATTATTCTCCCTCTCCCCTTACAACTTTTTTTAACCCTATTCACAATGTAAATCTATATTTAACTTTAGTATACTAGTAATCCTGAAAATGAGAGCATCGTTCTCGAAACATGTTGATATTTTATCAACATATAAAACTAAGTAATTTTGATTTAATAAATCTATTATTATCTGTTGAAGTAGGAGGTTAACCGCATAAACTACTTGTTTCAAATGCTGCACTCTCAAACGTTAATTAACACACAATTAAAAACTTTAATTATTTTCATAATAATGTTTTTTAGAGGGTTTTAGGAAGTTGAGTTGTTAATATAAGTGGAAAACGAAGTAAAAACTAATTACAATTATCAAGTTCAGTATGCTGCTTTCGCTAAAGTTTCGTACTTGTCTGAAATTCTTTTAATCTAGATATATATGTATATAGAGAATTTTTTTTGTATTATTATTTTTAAAAATAATTCACATCAATAATACTTATATTGTAATTACCTCAAAATACAAGTTATCAGTATAAAGAATATTGTAACAAAAAACTGAAAATTACCAATATGCATAATCGCGTACATAACTGACGTATCGGATTTTTTTACAGTTGTAATAGTTTTACAGGATCAATGCCGGGACATTTACGTAACACAAAGATCCGATTCTGCAATTTCCGAATTTACATACATTATTGTACGCATGTAAGTGATTCTGTACGTTAAATCTGTATCAGGATATATGAGAAAGGATAAATGAGAAAGATAATCATAATTAACAATATTGTAAATAAATTTAAAAAAAAAATTAATACAGAATTCTTCGTAATATATGAATGACGACAGTAAGATCAAAACTTATTTAATTTTCTAGTCTACAATTATCTAAAATCTTCGAGAGACGACAATAATAGCCTAGAAGCGACGGGAACATTCTAGTAAGTAAATAAATACTCGAATAATCTAAGAGGTTCGTTAATCCAGTTTTTGGGTAAAAATAGCGCGGATCTAAGCAGTCGACAGATTTGTTGTATTTGATAGTTTGGTTTAGTGCAAATTAAGTGTGAGCCGCAAGATGACGCCCAGGGTTGCCAGTCGTGAATTGCGAAGCGTTATTCCATTGCGAGTTGTGTTTTGACAGAAGTGAGTCGGGCGACGGCCAGGTGTGCCCAGTCACGAATTAATGAGCGATAGATATTGAGCTTAACAATCAGGCGAGTACTTACCTTAGTGGCGAAATAAATAAATGCGATAAATACTACGCGCGAGAATATTCTACAAGTGATAAATAAAGTGTTCATATATGGGTGATATACCTATTACGAAATAGTGTGAATTAAAAAATAGCGTTAGGTTTAATTCGTGTTAAGTGACTTTGTACACTGAATAATTAATAAATCATGAATTTATAAATGGCTAATTAATTTCCAATGTTTGCATTTGTCTGCATAGCAACGAGACGTGAGAATATATATTTTAATATAGGAAAGTTAGTCATAGAAAGAGTTATATTATTTCAACTTTAAGATCCCACTTCTCAAATGAGCACTGTTTTCACTTGCCTGAAATTTTTTCACCGTGTTCAGTCAATAAAATTGCATAAAAGTCTCCTAAATGAATAACCTTATTACAAAATTAAAATGCCGTTGCCACCCCACTAGCAATTAAATAAATCTTTACAGAATTAGGTTTGTTTCTATGGTTTGTGAACAATTATTTCTAGAATAATGAAATAATTTGCTAATAATTTTTATAAAGAATAAAAAAACTTACTTATTGTGCCTTACTTGTCCTGCAAATATTGACATTATATAACATTGACAGTATATATTATTTGATATTACAAACATTTTTGTTTGCTCATTAATACTGAAGTTAACATATTTATTATATGACTTTTACTAGAACATACGTATTTGCCGGCTTAATTATAATAAAAATATAAGTATCATAATTTAAAAGGCATAATATAGGCCCTCATGGACTTTATAAATTTTCCCTTAAATGGTCTTTAATATATTATATTTTTATGGTGTTTAAGCTGCCATATGCCATATTTAATATGCTGTATGAACGAAAAAGTGGTTATGGTACCGTAATTACATTAAATATTTATATTATATTAAATCCTTCCACAGAAATTTCCAATACGTGTGACAAGATAAACGTTGTCACCTACGCCTATAAAAGCAGCTTAACTTTTAACAAAAATATTAAATTAGATTACTATGTATTTATATACTGAAGCAAAGCATTATCCAATATACAGTTGTATGGAGCCCTCATTATACAGTTCACGTTAGTAATACAGAGATAGTCCAAAATAAGGTTCTTAGATTTATAAATTATAAGCTTAACATACCTTCAAGTAAAATTGATTACATTATTCTTAGATCTTTTAGCTATCTTAATAAACTAGAGACTACAAGAATAGTGACGGACTTTCCTTTTTCCTCCCTTTCTATTAACTCGTAGCGTCTGCTTGTCTACTTGTCAACTTGTCTGCTTATGTGACGAAAAAACTTTGGATCGATTTTAACCCTTTTCCCGTGATCCAATCGAGCTGAAACTTTGCAAGCAGACGCGTGGAAAATTTTCGTTAAAAAAATTAATAAATTTTTAGATTTTTCAAATTTTGAATGGTTTTTTCATACAATTTTTATAAGTTGTATGAAAATATTTCAACGCGTCTGGTAGACGCGAAACCTGATAAAAGTATAACTTTGGATTTTTGGAAATTTTTTATTACTCCCTTTCTTAGCGTCGCCCGACCGAAGCCCAACGCATAGGTTAAGCGGAAAAAAAATGTTTCAACTAGTAAATGAGAAAGGGAGTATAATAAAAACTTGGTTTTTATGGGTTACTTTTTTTAAATAATTAAAAAATGGTAATATCTGTTTGCGTCTTCCGTCTCGCGTAACTAGAAGTCATGCAGGTTTTGCCGTGAAAACTGCAGATACCAACTACTTCTTTAATTCCCCACTGCAAAGGCTTCCTAGACTAGCAAACAGATACAAGCAACTTGACGTTTTGCCAATTACTTTATAATATTCAAACATATTTTAAAAGGTGTATTGAATGATTACTAGTATTTGTCAAATTGGACTTAAATAATTGATTTGTATTTGTTTTGATTGTTGGTTGAGATAGATAACAATCTGTCATCTAAATTTGTTATTATATTATGACCTTCTATTATATTATGTTTTTCTTGTGCTTCTGCTTGTTATATACTTGCTTTTTACTTTATATTATATTTATCTTTATATATCTGTATCTGTATTTTAATTATTTTCTTTCCGCTTTATGCCATTATTTTTTTAACATGTTAATATTTTATTCTTTTAACTAAATATTCTATAAATGTATACTTTACATATTTGTTTATAAAAGCCCTTTACGGCGTTAATAAATAAATAAATAATTTTACGAAATGAGCTTGCAAAATCTACGTTCGCTGAATTCCGTAACTAGGCAGGCACCGCATAATATCCCACTTAATTAACTGTAACCAGCGAAATACACAAAGGACAATAATAATTATCCTAAAAAGACTGTTTCAGTCTCGCATTGAGACGCCGACTTGAGTACGCGTTTTGTATTTCTCATTGTAAAGTCGGGACATTTGACATGCATTGTTAATTAAGAAAATTAACCAAAGATGCAGCTCGGTGTATATTTAACGAATTGTCCCACATTTGTATGGACTTAGTAGATTCAGCATTGCTTTAAGTATTTACATAAAAGGCTGCCCGCCCCGTGTTCTTGGCAGGGTTTAGCGTTTCTACGGGATTAAGTTTGTATTTTTTGCTCCGGACTGTGGACCAACTTAAATATTTAACGTCTTCTTGTACGGAGCGGCAGCGAGACTGCCCTAACAAGCAAATATTTAATATATTTAGTACGTGGAAAAGGCTTTGCTAACTTTAAACGAATACCGAGAGTATTGCTCAATTATTAATTAACAAACACGGTGGTTGTTAAAAAAGCGTAAACCACCACACCAACGAAAACACTTTTTTTCGTAAACTGACGCCAAACATAATAATTTCGTTGTCTGTCCATCTGTCCATCCGTCTATCCGTCCGTTCTGCTCCCGTAACTTTATGTAACGTTCGTAATTTCTTTCAAATTCACATCTAAAAAAGTAACCTATAAAAAACAATTTTTTACAATACTCCCTTTCTCATTTTCGGGTTTTGTGTCTATTATTATTAATTTTTTTAACGAAAATTTAATAGATCCTCTTGGTCGTCGCCACAAGTCAGCTTGCAAAGTTTCAGCTCGATTGGATCACGGGAAAAGGGTTAAAAATCGATCCAAAGTTTTTTCATCAGACAAGCAAGCAATTAGACGCCACGGGTTAAAAGAAAGGGATTAAAAACGACAAATTAAACGGCTGGAGATGGGGCTTGTACCCCGAGCCACCAAACCCGAACCGGCCGCTTCATGCATGTTGCTATGGCCGCCTCTCGTGGATCGCCGAAAGTATACCATTAATGTATACTAGGGCTCAGCAAGAACGCGAACCAATGTTCCGTCATTTTAGACCGGTTACAGTTAGTAATTCAAATAATTATCTGCCTGTAGTGTGTCAGTTTGGAAATTTCTTACAGTACAAATGATTTCCTTTATTGAAATATATCCTTCAAGGACAAAAAGGTAGCCTGTTGTAATCTAATTCGTATATCCCTCAGGAAATTGACATTTTAAAAAATGTCAACCGTTTGTTGTTTTCTTACGAATCTCATACTTTTGGCTAAAAATACAACGTGTAAAAACGTAGATAATACTTATATAGCAACTAACTAACTACAGGGTAAGCAGAGAGGATTGAACACCACAATCTTCTATCCTGGCACACCTGGCACCACTTTTGCTTCGGCCACATTCATACATCTTTTTGTTGAGGCCTTTAACAGGGCCATCCTCAAATACATGTAGTATCTGATCGTGCCAGGTCTTTCGTGGACGCCCTCTATTCCTGTTGCCTTCGACACTCGCCTCATACATTTTCTTAACCATCTGTTCCTCGTTCATACGTTCCACATGACCAAACCATCTCAGCACTTCTTTCTTTATTCTATTTACCATACTACAGCCAGCAACGCATTCACTTCAAATTTATTCATTCTTCACCCTATCGACCGAAGATTTAGCACACACAAGCGTCTTAGTGACCGCATTCATTCCTTCTTTGACGATTCCAAGCTTCACTTCCATACATCAGGGTTGGCACTAATACGACATTTTGTACCGCTAGTCTTGCTTCTTTTGACAGATTCTTATTGGCCAACATAGTTAATGGTGCTATATAGGCAATTTATCCATTATGTCTAATATATAGTTCAGACGCTGAAATGCGAAGTTTGTTAATATTACTGTATTTATAATAAAAGTTTACACCACAGAAAAGTTTAAAAATGCAGAGATTTATATTTCAGCACTTTATCGAATAGATGTTTAGTAAGTGTTGGGAAAAGCGCATCTGATGCTAATCAGCACTCAGCCATTCTTGGCTTACAATAAATTGCTGCGCGTTTTATCTGACTGATTTTTTTAAAAGTTTTATCAGTTTGTGGTACCTAGATCTTCATTCAAATTTTAATTTTTTTTATGTGGCGAATGAAGAATATTAAAAACATATATGTTATTCAATTTATTTATTAGACGCCATATTTATGGTATACAACTTCATTGCAATTCGACTGGTGTCTATAAATATTTTATTTTATTTGAAACACACTTAAAATTTTATTTTAAGATATACGTTACTAAGATAATTGTATTAAATAATAGAATAAATAAATTATAAAACGTTTATCGATTTAAATCACAAAAATTTACAATCGAAATTAAAATATAATTTTATGTTTACAGGGAAGATTCACTTTGTATGTTAATCAATGGATCATTCATAATTTTGAGGGTTTGAAAATATTTAGATATTTGCTTGAAATTCCCATTTTGTCAGAATACATTTAATAAATTTTACGTAGCATAATTTCGTGTAGGCGTGTGTATGAGATATCTTCAATATATGAAGAGAAATATCCGATAAAATAAAATAATTATTCATGAGTAATTTTTCTACGGTAATTGATTGACAAGATGAAAGGGTGAATATAATAACAATTGACGTCAGGGTTGGAAACTTGAACTTACCCCACGTTGGGCGCCATTTGATCTTCAACCCTGCCTGCCCCGTTCTACCCTTGATTAATCAGCCGAATATGAAAAGTTCTCCTTGATATTAGATGAAGGATGAAATGGTTTTGATTGGCGTCCCGAAGTGAAATGGGTAAGGTGCGTCATGTTGGCCGTGATAGCTCGGGAGTCTGTCTTTAAATTTATATTATTGTTTCTCAGGAACAACTTTGAATAATCTTTAAAGAAAAAAGATATCCGCCGTCTCTACGTAAACACGGACATATAAAATAAATGCATCTTTTGTACAAATAAATAGAAAATACTTTCTTCACCATACAAATTTGAATTGGAATTTAAAAAAAAATCTACTTTTTTAGAGAAAAAAATCGATGTAAAAGCTGACAAATATCATTTAAATATTTGGCAGATACTTCGTGGTGCAACATAATTTAAAATATGTTTAATTTTACTTTATAATACACTCACACAATCTTTATCCCAATCTTGACAAGTATGTATAATATTGTATTGCCGCCAATTTCGATGTTTTAAGTTTGACATGTTTGAAATTAATGAATTCAATTCATCAGAAAGCTCTAAAATGTAATCAAATGTTAAGTTATTCACAATTACGAATAATGAGCTTTCTAATTGATTAAATTTATTAATTTCCAACCTGTCAAACATAACACGTCAAAAAAACGGCGTCACAGTGTTATATAATAACTGTCAAGATACAAAAATAGCAATATTGCTTAGTTCAGAATACGGATGAATATGAGTTATTAAATTACTATTATAGTTTTAAGAGGAGCAATCCCTCCCTCTTATCATCAGGTGTAGATAATAACTAACTTAAAAAAAAATTTATCAATCTATTCATTCTTTTTAGGATTTCAATGGTTTCCAAACTATTCATTAGCAATCCTCTATGAGGAACCGAATGGAGTAGTTTCAATTTGTGACTATCGAAAGAATGATTATTTGAATTCTAGAAACACATTAATAAATAATATCACATTTCAGTCCACTTTACCTATCCTAGAGCTTTTTGCGAAACCCCCCGACCTACCCGATTTGATTGGTAAATTTTATATTTAAGTTAGTTATTATCTATACCAGATGATTAGGGGATTGCTCATCTCGAAATTATAGTAGTAATTTAATAACATTATTACAAAGTAAAATTCAATATATTTTAAATTAGCTGACAAATACACCCATTTTGTAAGTAAAGCCAAAGTTCTGACAAGTTTTCTTTAAAATTCCTTTTTTGTAGATGCCTCAGTTGACGTAGAGACCATTGATATGATTATGCAAATATATATACAGTATCATTAATTCACAGGGCTAATTAATCTAATTATCTTCACGTCAGTATTTAATATAAACCTGTAATGACTTTGTTTTATGGATGATAAATCTCTCTTAACGAATCTTCTAGTCTCGGTCATGGGTATGTAATAACCTTTTGAACACGAGATACGTAATATCCTTTGGAATATGAGATACATTTCAACGTTAATTTATATTTTTATAATCAAATAATTTATTTATTTTATTCACACGAGCACTTGAGTTTATACTTGTATATTTATAAAACCGGTTTCGAAAACAAACATTTTATTCATCAGGGTGATACAAACAGACAAAGAAAATGATTGTTTTTGAAGCCTGTTGAATATGTATATAAACTCATGAATAAATATATAAAGCCTTACATAAAAAATATAAATAACTAGTTTGAATAAAATTATAAACTACGATTGCGTAAAACATTAAAAATAATGAAATTGTAATCTCTCTCATACTATGTTAGACCAACTAGTCATGCTATAAGTATTATTTAGCTTCAGACGACTGAATCGTCCAAATTCACACAGATTGTTATACTATCTACTGTCTTTCAAGTGTTATTTTATGTAAATTATTATAATGTCTAAAATTGTGATTGCTTTAAATATTTCAACTAGTAAAAAATTAGTTTTTATAAGTATCATCATCATCATCACTCTTGGCTCTACAACCGCTGATGGGTTTTGGCCTCCTCAAGAGTCTTCCTCCACTCATTTCGGTTTTGTGTCAGCTCTTTCCAGTTCAGGAGCTCCAAGGTAGATATATGTCTTTAAGGACGTTGTCACTCCATCTTAATTTTGAGCTGCCTAAGCTCCTTCGCCCTATCGGTCTTGAGTTCAGCAGGACCTTTGGTGCTTGATGCTTGGTCATTCATTTTACATGACCCAGCCACCGAAGTCTTCCCAATTTATAAGAACATAATTATACTAACGTTCATTATTTATTGTAGATTAAAATAATTATTGAGAATTTTTGCTTGAAGGTTTTATAATATAAATTTAAATAAGTAATATTCTTGTAATACTACACTTAGTACAATATAAAAATAATAATCTGTTTGCTACACTTTTAAAAAAAAATTTGATATAAATTTTTAACTGATGTTCATTGTTCATTAATATACTTAATTCCCAGTTTATACAGTGGAGGTATTTTAAGAAAAAAACAGAATGTTAGGAAGTAATTGGCAGAACCTGTATGGCATATTCGCGGGAGATGGGTGTACGTGTATCATGCGCGCAGTGTATATGTACAATTGATTGATTCCCCGTCAACAATAAGGAATGCGCGGGATGCAGTGGCGTCATTTAAGACTCAAAACTCACTGCATGTTTAACAGTGAAAAATAATATAATGCACTTTTAACAGTGAAAAATAATACGACGAATAAAAACAGTATTAAATCTCATATGATATTAAACAACGCATGAGAAACCACATTATATCAAAACATGATTAATTTTTAAGGGTAGCAAAATGAAAATATAATGGTTATTAATCAATGTTCTTTATATATGACTCACAGAGACGAAGCTATTTTATGTGGAAAGGAAGTTTTGGGCGTCTTTTTGGGTATTAAGGGGGGGTAAGGTTAATTCGTATGAAAAGGCATGTTTTTGTGAATTTTTTGTGACGACACAGTTAAAATCTCTTTATTAAAACCAATGGTACATTAAAATATGACATTTGAAAAATATTGTGTAAAATTTTCAAGAAGAAATATTATAAAACACGGCAATGGCAGCAATTATTCGGACGTGTCTCGGAAAAAAGTAGAATTGCGGTGTCCATCATAACTTGGTGCTAGATCATCTGAAATCAAAAAATCAAAGTTCATTCGTTAGATAATAGGTTTTCCCAGGTAACGCTGGGAGGGTTTTTTGAAATTTCAATTTTTCAAATTTTTGGAACACTTTGAAGGGAAAAACGCGATTTTTTGCGAAAAATATCGACTAATTTGTTATTAAAAAATAAAAATTAATAATATATTTGTAAAATGTCTCCAGCGTTACTTCGTAAATTATGTACAGAAATAGTGTTCAAAATTTCAAAAAGATCGGTGCCGTAGTTTTGAAGTTATGATGGACACCGTCTTTGAAAACGTGAGATGTGGGGAAAACGCTTTAAAGTTTTGCACACGGTAAAATTCAAAATAAAACTCAACACTTATTTTATACTTACACATAATCGTCGATGCCATGTTCACACAGCAAAGAGCTTTCATCATCAGCATATTTTTGTCCTTGTCTACGCAAAACTCTTCCAATACAATAGAACGTCCGGTAGTCCTCAGGTGAGCGCGTCTCTTAGCTGCCCGAGCAGGTATAGAAAATCAGTCTGAGTATCGCTCAAATGTTCATAATTTCGTCAATTTTGCTCCGATTGACTTGAAATTTTGACACAATATTCTTGCGATGTTATATATTCATTTAAAAAATTAAAAATAAAATGCAAAAAAAAAAGTTAAAAACCTTACCCCCCCTTAATAGGGTTAACAAATAGGGGTGGACAACTTTTTGACTAGAGTATGAAGCAATAATCTTTAACCACCCAAAGACTCGCATATTACTTTCTCTTGTAAAAAAGCTTAAGCTCTGTGAGACATCTATAAAATATCTAGATTAACGACGATCTCTCTGAAAAAAAATCTAGAAATTGTGTTCTTAAAAAGTTTGAACGTACTCCAAAATATTGTCAATATATTTTTTAATTTTTTCACATTCATTAAAATATACTTATTTATGTACACGTACCGTAATAATATTTTTAATTTACAATTACTGATAAATAGGTTCGTAAAATGTTTGATTACAAAATTTTCAGAATATATAATTATGTATTTATTCGATAAATATAAGGCTAGATCTAAAATACTTCCCCTTTAAAGGATTTTATTTGCATTATTTTTTTCTCATAGCAGTACCTATTTAATGAGGCTATCTAGAACGCGCATCGTACTGGCGGTGAACTTCAATTGTTTGACAACGTAATGACAACGTAATGACAATAATAGCGACCGTGGAAATCTGACCTGTGTCATTCCGTTGACACCCTTTTTATATCTCGTCCAAGCCGAGGATGTCGACACCATTAACCCCATTCATTGGCTAATGATGACGACATCACCTACAAATCAGTTACCGGCAGAATGAGAACATTTTGTAACCACCAATTAAATGTCATAAAAAAGTAACCCATAAAAACCAAGTTTTTACTATACTCCCTTTCTTTGTAAAATATAACAATAATTAAAGACGAATTAAAACATATAACATAACACTAAACTTACAGAAATTTAATATATTTCTAAAATGTCAGATGTTTTGACATGTCAATTTTGATAGATTTAATTATCATCATGATTTAGTCAGAATCAGATTTGAGTAATGTAGAATTCTTCAAAACTAAGCAGATATCTAAAAGAAATAAATTATTATTTGATTTTTTCCCAAAAAACTCAATTTTGCTGTCATCTGTGAACCAATTGTTTTGTAAATTTTCGAAATTCGTAGTGATGTACCTATTATACCGACGGAGTAATTCAAATTTAGAAAATATTCCGCGATGTTCAATTTCTAATCAAATTTCTAATGATTCCAATTTGAAAAAACAAATAAAATTTCTAAAAATCCGAAATTATACTATAATTATTATTTTTTTTTAACGAAAATTTGATAGATCTTCTTGATCGTCGCCACGAGTCTGCTTGCCAAGTTTCAGCTCGATTGGATCACGGAAAAAGGGTCAAAAATCGATCCAAAGTTGTTGACGGCAAGCAAGCAGACGCCACGAGTTAATATAAAGGGAGTAAAAATGAGCTCCTGCTATCTGTCAATATACATATACCTACCGAGATTACACAAATAAATAGTTATTCTTTTAGGGAATAGTAAATGTAAGAGTGACCAAATCGGGCAAAAAGGCAGGTGTTCCAAATTCAATATTTTTCCAAAAAAGTCTACAATGATGGCTGCGAGCTGGAAAATTGTTCTGATGCAATATCCAGCTTCCGTTGCAAATAATTCAGGCAGGACATGTTTCACTCGCGCCCGTAACTGTTTCATTATCCAGATGGAACGCTGCATTAATAGAATGTCCTTCGGGAATAAATTCGGGGGGTTATTCTGCGGCCGGCTTGTTGCCAATGTCGCAGTATTACCATACAACGCGCTCGAAGATGTTCTACGAAAATAGTTGTCGGAACTCGTGTGTCATATCTAGATCACCATCTACCGAAATATTCCTCAAATGACGTTAAAATTTTTTTTTGATCATTAGTAAAACACGACATTAATCTAGCTGTAACCCGTCAAAAATGGCGGTACTTTTACATGCCAGTTCCCAAAGAATAAGTATTTATTTATTTATAGCCGACACCAATGGAAAGTAATAAAGAGATTACCGGTAGTTAATAGTACTATTTTAAATCCTGACTATTGTGCGAAAACTAAACTCGATACGTTTAATGAGATTATCATTCTATTGGAAACATAAAATAATAATTTATATTATAAATAGACATCAGAAGAAAACCAAAAATAACCAAAGTGAGATCCAGGTATCTTAGCCACTATACCATATCGGAGATGTCACCGTCTCTCTTTCTTTACAATCCTCGACACGGTCCACCACAATAATATTCTGTAGGCTATTTTCTCTTCAAGCAAGATAACCTAAAATTAGAGGATTCGTCTCAGACACGTGGTTGAGAGTCTTTTAGTTCTTATCGTATGGAGATGTTCATGCGTTTTGCTATCCACGCTGGCATACTCAACAGTGTCCCAAACACCACATATCAAAGTCATCAAGCCGCTGTCTCTCTTTTGGTTTCAAAGTCCACGATTCCGTATTCCAGGACTTCCAATACATTAAAAGCACGACTTGTTGTTTTGGATATACCGCGGTCTGGACCTACTATTCAACATTTTATTGTACGGAATTTTATTGTGCGGAAAACATAAAAATGATGTTATAGACTGATTATATCATATATTTGGGCAGCAGAATTTCCCAATATGGCCGCTCAAAGGCAGACATTGTAGGCAGAATCTAACAAGCAAGAGTCGCCTTCACCAAAAAATCTAAGATCGCTAAATCTCCTAACATTGATATAAAGGTTAGGAAGAATTTGGTTCAAACTCTTGTCTGGAGTATGTTATTGTAGGCAGCGAAACATGGACCATAGGTCAGAGCATGTTCGGGAGGCTAGCGGCCTTCGAGATGTGGTGCTACAGAGGCATGACGAGGATCCATTGGACAGAACATACCCGAATTAACGAGTTGTTTGGCAGGGTGGGCGAAATGAGGCGGCTCTTGAACAGAATCGCCCAACAACGAGCAATTGCCATAACATAAGGCCATAACATAAGGCACCCATGTCTGGTTTTTACCATCGCTAAGGGAAATATTGAAATAATCGTAGAGGCCGCCCGAGATCAAATTACATAGACCAGGTTACCGGAGATGTGTGCTGTGGCACCTACCAAGAATTGAAGAGGCTGGCAGGTGACAGAGAGAAGTGGAGAAATCGAGTAGATGTTGCAGACTAATCCTAGGCTGGCAAATGACAGAGAGAATATAGATGATAGATATGATAAGAGTAGAGATCGAGGGCTTGGTGCAGACCAATCCTAAGATTGTGACCCAAAAAAAAAGACCGATTTAAATGTTTATTTTATGAGTTATTTGAAAAAAATTAATGAAGGGATTTATCCACGAAACGCCCTTTGTAGATATACAAACACAACCGAAAGAAACAATATAACCGGTTATCAGGCGGTAGAGGACGCCGTGCGACGGATGGGTACCGGGTTCGATTCCTGTTTCGGGACTTAATGAGACACGGAGAGAGCTAACAAGTTCCACAAACACTTCAACTAGAGAATAATTTGTACAAATATAAGTCTTTATGTGGACCCATACAGTAGAACCTATCTTGTTGCAAGTTGTGATCTTTTTCATGTGTTAGAAGACTTGGTGGAAATATATAGGAATGTGGGATAGAGTATTTAAATTAACTAATTTGGTCTCGTCAGTATTCATAAAAAAAAAATTATGTAACAATCATTTCATTGAATAGTTTTTAATCAAAGACACGCAAATAATCTTCCACTCTAGTGATGCGCTGCTAAATGGAATCCTTGCACTCCATTCTGATTCACGTACTGGAGGTTCATTACCCGGAAATTATATTTAGATATAATTTAAAATAGGAGAAGGAAGATGAGCAAGAATTAGAACAAGAACAAGAAGAGCAAGATTACTTTGATTTGGGCAGGCCCTAAACAGCAATGTGGTATGCAAATTTCACCCAAATGGGACTGGGGTGAGGTAACCATATTTTCTTCAGGATCCTAGAGTGCAGATAAATAAAATTTCATACAAATGGCGTTTAATACGAACACATTTATAATGTGTATGTAATATGTGTACGATGGAGTATGCTCAAATCGTTCTTCAAGGACTATTTGAGAAAAATAAAGAAAGGAATGGGAGTAAGATAGCCAGAAAAAGAAGGAGTCTTGTATTTTTATGCAGGATCTTAAAGAATAACTGAAAAAAATGGTTTCGTCGGTCGTGTAAAGAATTTAGTACTATGATGTAGAGAACAGTCAGAATAGATTATATTACTATGTACTTGGATCTTGTCGCTTTTTTAATCTTCTATACGAGTGTATCTCCATGAAAAATATCTCGTTTTTCATTACATTCGCAAATTAGTTTTTAGTGTTTTCTCCTTCTTCTTCAGCCTTAACCTCTCCACTGCTGGATATAGGCCTCTTCCATACCCTTTCATCCTTCCTTTTTATTTGCTAATTGTAGCCATTTCTTTCCCCCTACAGCGGTTATGTGGTTAGCCAATCTCTTTCGAGGTCTTCCGATGCCTCTTTTATTCTCCCAAGGTCTCCACTTCAGAACTCTGGAAGTCCATCTTGTAGTATCCTGCCTTGCAACATGCCCTGGCCTTGCCATTTTAGCTTCACTACACGTTCCATGATAGTCACTATTCTAGTTCTGCGCTTAGTTTCATCATTTTTTAATCGATCTCTTAAGCATGATCAATGGAGAGATCTATGAATCCAAGCATGTATCTCTCCATGGATCGTTGCGTACATTTAAGATATTTTTTTGAGATATTTTTTTGAGTTTTTTTAAATTATTTTATTCCTTATTTATTGAAGTAGACGATATAAATACCGAAACAATGATGCTTAATTGAGTGGTTTTTGGTAGATACTATGGTATGGTAGTTTTTTCAATCATTTACATGGATTAAAAAATGTTTAAATATACATATAATGCCTAAATGCACATTTAAACTCAAATTATTTATTTTTTATTTCTCTCTAGCTAAAATTTTGGTAGACTTATGGTTTTATTAATCTCTGAACGTTGAGAAGTTTAAAATAAGATGACACATAAAATTTAAATGAGATATGAAGCAGGTTTATACATTTTAATACTGTATATAATATAATAATAACACAGTTTAATTTTGTGTATACTTTATGTAACTTTTTAATATACATATATAACATAGAGATGGCTTGTGTAGCATTTGGGAAACTATGGCATAACTTGCAACCTTAAGTATCACAGTCTCTGAAAGCTAAGAACCTACAATCAGTAGGTACATGTTCCCAGCCGGACGGTTCCATACGGAGCTGTGGACCTTCGGTGTCAATATCATTCACAAATCACAATTTGCAAAGAGAAAAGTCCGTTCATTATATACACAATCAATCAGATTGTATACATATCTATCAGATTGTGTACATAACGGACAAATTCACCAGAGAATGTGTAATAGGGTAAAACGCGTGGCTCAATGATCTGCAAGCTCAAATAGCAATGGTTTGGACATATTTGTTGTTGTAGGAATGGCGGGGAAGATATACATATGGATGAGGAGGACTGAAGACAGAGAGAACTGGTTATTATTGAAGGAGGCTTAATTCTACAGTAGAGAGAGACGGGCTGGTATTAACGATGATAATGATACATGTTGAAAATTCTACGGTGAACATTCCTACACCGGATTTTGAAATTTTTGCCCGATTTTGACGTAGCGAATTTAATACTCAAAATTCAATAGAAACACTTGTTATTTACGACGAGATACAAAACTTACCCGTTGAAAATTTTCAACAAATCAATTATGCATTCTGTTAAATGCGTCCAATCTGACAAATGCAATAAAATTCTAGTCCATAAATTTCGCGAAATGGCTCCGATATTATTGGATGCGTTTTTGCTTGTTTTGCGCGGCCGGGAGGTACTTGTGCGATCGGTAAAATAATACAAACCGTGCACTTCAATAGATTAATGCATTGTTAAATTTTATAAACAACACTAAGTGTGGTTTATTTAACAATTTAATTTGACTTTTCCCATCATGCATGTGGTAATGACAGAAAATCATCAAACATTTTGTTTTTGATTTGTGTCCATGGTAATGATGATTGGTTTGTATTTTTAACATGCATTTAAAATTGAAAAATGGCTGCACAAAGAACAACTGCGTAAATAATAATATAAATATATATGATATTACATGTATGGATTAGGTTAGGATAAGTCACTGTATGATGTTGTATTATACCTGAAATTATTACTGTGCGCAGTTGTCATGGAATCTGTTTAATTATGTTTCGTGGTAACGAAGAAACAATTAATTTTTCGTTATTATTGTGAAGAAAAAAATTATTTCAATTATGTTACAGCGTAAAGGTACGGAGTCTTCCTGTATTATTATTAATAATAACTCAACAAATAATTATGTATTAAATTTATTTTCATGTTACGTAGGTACTTCATTATTATCAATTTTCCATATAGAATTTTATTTTGATTGTCTATACTTCTATTATTCTTAATAATAATAATAATTTAATCAAATAACGGAAATTAAGTAGTGATTAAATATATAATTATTTTAAATTGTTAATAAAAACATTAAATTCTGTTTAATCGCGAATAAATTTTATAACTTAAATTTTTTTTACAAGGTAGTGACAGTTACTTATGAATGGATGTATCTCTACTACATGAGTGTCATTAACTCGTGTGTAGAAGAGGAGTATCATTATATTATACATTTACAAAGAGTTATGCGATTAAATGTACATATTCATCAGGTAATAAGTATATGTATAGACAATCAAGTAATAATAAGTATAAATTTATCACATGATAAACATAAACTTTATTAAATTCCACAAATTAATGAAATTTATTACGACACGTGTTTCAACAATCATCTATTGTCATTTTTCAATTACAATATTAATCGAAAACCGATGCACAACATATTACACATTTGAACAACACTTTAATGTTTTTTGCCTGCCCATTGCGGAAATCCAATACCCTTTTCAGTGAGCTGATAGAGGCTAAATTTCAACTCCCAACCAATATTTGTCATCTTCTTGCTATGAACTCACCTAATCTGATAGCGATAATATCAAAATTCTTGTTAGTAGATGACATAAATATATAATTAATCATACTCTTTATTAGCAACATCTCATATACATATAACTTGTAAAATGGCACAAATCGCTTTTTAAAGGCGGATCGCCTAATTACATAAAGAAGAAAAATAACACTTTAGTCGTGAGGCAGATCTAGGTTCTGATTAATAAAAAAAAATTACAAAACTCCTTTCGAATTTTGCCTTCTTTTCAGTTATTATAAAAAAAATGCTTACAAAATCGGATACACTGTTCGTACGTTATGTATTATAAATCTTATGTTAGAACTTCTTTTTTTGGTAGTGATGAAATAAGCTTTGATTATGACTGCAGTTATGGGATTGGCGTACGTATGTAACCGATTGAAATTAACACAGACAACAGTGGTAGGGTAAGACTGGGGCAAACCGACACGCTTAACATAAAGCGTGAAAATATACAGAAAAATACATACAAAAAACAAATATTAGGTCCTTACATATGAAATTGGCGTTTTGCCGTACTGGCAAATTTGATCTCAAATATCTTCTCTTTGGTTAGGAATTCCAAATCCAAATTTATACAGCTATTTACTCATGTATTTGTGTTTTGAAAATTATAATTCATTTGTTTTTTCCTCAATTGTTTTTTTCTTTGCGTCACTCAGTTTACAAAATGAAAAACTTGAAATATCGCGTTATTTACGAGTACGAGGTCCACCGTGGCACCAGTGCTGCAGAAACGGCTCGAAGGATTAATGATGTGTATGGCGACGGTGCCGCAAAAGAAAACACAGTGCGTTTTTGGTTCCAACGTTTTCGTTCTGGAAATTTCGACCTGCAGAACAAGCCCTGTGGACGGCCGGAGACCAAAGTTGATAATGAAGAATTGAAGGCTATTGTGGAAGCGGATCCATCGCAAACCACATCCGAGTTAGCTGCAGGCTGCGGTGTTAGTGATAAAACTGTTTTAATCCACTTGAAGCAAATTGGTAAGGTGAAAAAGCTTGAAAGGTGGGTACCTCACGAATTAAGTGAAGCAAATCAACAAACGCGCGTTGACTGCTGCGTTGCATTACTCAACCGGCACAATAATGAAGGGATTTTAAATCGAATCATTACCTGTGATGAAAAGTGGATCCTGTACGATAATCGGAAGCGCTCATCGCAATGGCTGAACCCTGCCGAACCAGCCAAACCATGCCCCAAGCGAAAATTGGCTCCAAAAAAGTTACTTGTGAGCGTTTGGTGGACTAGTGCTGGTGTCGTTCACTACAGCTTTCTTAAATCTGGCCAAACGATTACGGCAGATGTCTATTGTCAGCAACTGCAAACAATGATGGAAAAGCTAGCTGATAAACAACCGAGGCTGGTTAATCGCTCTAGGCCACTGCTGCTTCATGATAACGCTAGACCACACACTGCACAACAGACGGCTACCAAATTAGAGAAGCTTCAATTGGAATGTCTAAGACATCCACCGTACTCTCCGGACCTTGCCCCAACAGATTACCATTTTTTTCGAAATTTGGATAACTTCTTGCAAAGGAAAAAATTCAACTCCGATGGGGCAGTCCAAACCGCCTTCAAAGATTTTATTGATTCCCGTCCGAATGGTTTTTTTAGTAAAGGGATCGATGAACTACCTATGAGATGGCAAAAGTGCATAGATAGCAATGGTACATACTTTGATTAAATAAATATATTATAATAAAAAAAATCGGCTTTATGTTCCTCCCATACTAAACGCCAATTTCATATGTAAGGACCTAATATAATTATGCAGGATTATTAAAAAACACAAGATTAACGAAATAGGTGTATTTAAAAAAATATATTTATGTAGTTATACATGATACAAACAAAAAAGTAAAAATCGAAAGACTGTCCGTCTGCCCCTTAAGAAGGGGCAAACGGACAGTCTTTTCACTATCTTCAATATAACAATGTACACATCTGAAAAAAGGTTCTCTTCCATTTAAATCACATGTAACGTGATACCAGACATTACACTCAAGACACTGAACCCAATATTCCCCTTCTTTATAGATACCATTGCAAGAACCACAGTTCTCGGTTTTGTTCTGACATTTAATATTGCTTCTTTTTTCTTTTTTGATTTTTTTTATATTTTGGAGTATCTTTTTAGCTTTTAGTTCAGAAATAAATTTGCTGGTGGTAAAGATTCTGGACTCAGTCCCTTTACGTCCTTTTCTTGAAGTTTTTGTGTCTCCAGATGTTCCAGGTAATGGACTGATTTGCTCAAATGTACTTGGAGCCATAACCGTTGTGTCGGTTGTATTTGTAGTATCCATGATTTCATCACTTATCAAACTTTGTAATGCCATGTTTTCAAAAGAAGAATCATTTGTATTTATTACTAATGGTGTATTTTTTACGACACTATTCATTGAAGTTGAAGGATTTTGAGGTGGTGTTAATGGAACAATATTTTCCGATGGTACTGAGAGTTGATTTTGGGAATGGAATACAGAAGATGGTAGAAAAACTTCTTCGTGGAGATGATTCGGATCAAATGGAAATATTCCACAGCTCTTGAAGCCATTGACAGCATTACCAACAGTTGCCGCTTGATTCCATGCTACTTTTGTAGAGATCCAAATGTAGTTTTGGTTATTCCACTTCTTGGATAATGACGTAAATGTACGCGGCAAATTTCGTTGTAACGAATTTTTAATGGAGCAAAAATGACACATCTAGTGGTTGCAATTTCTGTGTACTATGTGGCGGCAAGCATAGAAGGTGCACATTGTTTTCGATAGCTTTTTCAAGGGCGTTGGGTTCAGAACTATGGGATCCATGCCCATCTAATATCAATATAACATGTCCTGATGGTTTATGTTGTATAAAATGATCTAAAAACATTGCAAAATGTTCAGACTGCATATATCCACTGTCAGATAATACAACCTTTGTTCCACTGGGCATACCAATTTCGTATTCGGGATTTTGTCGCTTTCCTTTCATTATTACGAAAGGCGGCATGTACTGGCCACTGACAGAGCAACAAGCCATCAGGGATACAGTTTCCCCCTTTTCGGCATTTGTCTGGCAAAACACGCTACGCTTGCCACGTTGCTATATAACTTTTTTAGGTTTATATATCAGTTGTAAACCAGTTTCATCGCAATTAAAAATATTACCAGGCTTATCAAAAAGGTCATACATTGTCATTAAATGTGAGAGATTATTATAAAATATGTCAGCATGAGCGTGTGTCAATCCCTTAGCACGAGCATAAGACAAACCTTCAGCAACTCGAACACTTAGGCAAGAGTGCCTTTTTAAAAACTGCCTGCACCATTCCTTATCAGCCATTTTATCTTCATTATTAAAATGATGTCGAATTCCATTGACAAACACAAAACGGTATACCAACTGACGTAAATCTTTAAAATTTAGCCCATAGCCAATTTTATCTAATTTTAAAAGGTATTCCACCAGTTGTAGTTCGTTTTTTTGTCCAATACACGTATGATCGCCAAATTTAGGCATGTTTTCATCTTTTTCAATTCTTCTCCGCAATGTATTTCTTGGAATATTGAACGTTTTAGCAGATGTTTGAAGCGGCATTTTGTCAATTTTGACGGCTTTTACTGCTAAAGACATAGACTCTTCACTCCAGTTACATCTTTCAGATGTTCTTTTACGATTACGCACCATGACCTACGACAAACAGGGAATAATTAAAATGAGATAAGCTATGTCCGTTTGCCCCTTCAACACAGTGTCCGTTTGCCCCAATAGACCATAGAAATTATAAATAAAAATAATCAACAGATGGCAATAGTAGTATGACTTTGACAACCCTAATACACTGCACTGACATTAGCTAAATACGATGGAAACATAACCTCAAAAAACGAACTTCTGTTTAAACAGATATATTCATATCATTATAAGGAAAATATAGTTGTTTGGTAATGTTACTTACTAGTAGGTTGACAGTGATCACCAAAAAATATAAATATCTCAAACGATTGTTTAGATATGAAAGGATTAATGTTCACAGGCGGAGCGCAACACTACTGCCGTTGATAAAAATACTCACAATGGCGGCGAACATGTATTAGTATCTTTGACTGGAGCAAAACGTTAAGGGGGTGTCCGTTTGCCACCATGTCCGTTTGCCCCAGCCTAACCCTATTGTAAATCACACAATATATTTTTCAAAAGTGATTAAATGAAATTTTTATATGTATGTCCTGAGAACACAACTACTAGATTTTGTCCACAGAGGGAGAAATATTAACTAAAATAAATTATATAAGTCACACAGAGACGAAGCTATTTATATGGAAAACGTCTTTATAGGGTGGCCTCGGGCTTATGATCACTTAAGTCAGCAAGTACAGGTCATGAGGCCTGGGCCACCCTGTGAAGACACTTCCTATATAAATAGCTGAATCTCTGTGAGACTTCTATAATTTATCTTAATTAATGAAGAATTAATGATTTATTATAATTTATAAACATTTTGTGAAGATAATTCCCTCTTTCTAAATTAAATCTTTATCCGTAGGTATGAAAAAGTGATATGTAGATTACGAAAGGCAGATTTTACGTGTTTTCGGAATTATTTTATGGAATGGAAGCAAGGACTCTAACCGAAGAATTGATAGGGCGACTTGAGGCATTCGACATGTGGATCTAAAAAAGAATACTCAAAATAAGCTGGATGGACAGAGTTACGAATGAAGATGTTATGTTTCGAATGAATAAAGAAAAATAAGTAATTATAACAATAAAAATCAAGTAATTTAAACAATTAATTTTTTTTTTAATTTTCTATTTTTTAGTCTTTATATTACCAAGCGTATATAATCACTTCGGCAGGAAATTAGCGCCATCTTTTGGTGAGCTCTATTACTAATTTCCTATATAAAATGAATCTACGGATCTTGATCTGTAATGGTATCTACACTCATTTCCCGAAACAGGAAATAAACAAATTACAATCTGTATTTAATGCCGCCGCAAGACTCATCACCGGCGTTTCAAAGTTTGCGCACATCTGACACCATAAATGTTTTTTTAAAGCTTTGCCTTAAAATATTCAAGGCTATTCACAACATGGCCCCTCAATACATAACCGACTTCTACATTCCGTTCCCCGCAAATAACAGACAACTAATACATCGCTCAGCATCTACATCTAAAACAGATAGCTTAGGTGCAGTAAATCGCATCCACAAAACTAATTTAGGTGACCTGGACCACCTGGAGCTAGACAAAAGTTATGGAACAAACTATCTAATAAACTGAGACAAACAGACAGCTTACCACAGTTCAAAAAACAACTAAAGATGCATTTATTTAGACAATCCTATAAAACACTAGCTAAAGTTTTCCATTCCTAGTGTGTACTTCGCGAAAACACCTAATTCTTCCAGGCACTCCCAACTATTATAGTATTAAACGTTAATTCCATTTTTTGTATGCCACCTAGTGAATAAGTAATGGTAAATAGTTTTTTTAGCAGTAAGTTGTTTTGTAAGATAATTTTCTGTGTAAAGCGCCTGAGTATTCGCGAAAACGGCGCTATATAAATTATCAAAATATTATTATTAAAACTTTAATGGGTAAATTATGATAGATTAGTAAAACTAAAAATAAATTTCAGCTCGATTGGACATTGGGAAGCGGGTAAAATATCCGTTATAAAATTCCGTTCTGACAAATAGAGTATCAATCGGGTGAAGCTAGTACAAGCGTGGTAATAAAATAAACATTAATTTTCGTGCGATTCGCATTAATGCTTGTTTAGTACCTCTAATTGCATGCATTAGATACCTTCATCCAATAGGCCCTTTAATTATATTTGCTCATTCAAGATACGGGATTAATTTCACAATTTGCATTTGGATTTACAAGTGCAGTGCGGTCACTTTACGGCAACATGCACTTTTGCATGATGAATTATACGGGCCCATCGGCTGGGCATTGCAGCGGGCCGCGGTCCGCACGTTGGTCAACCGCGGAACTCGGCGTGTTCGCTGTCGGATTCCAAAACGCCAGACTACTGCCACAGCGTTATGAGAGATGTAAAATTTAATAAAGCATAAAAACAGAAAATATTTTATTTATTTATTGCAATACCTGTGGAACGTTTGTCGCGATGAATGAAAGAGACAGAGTGTGTGTGAGAGAGAATGTGTTTATAAGGACGCGCGCCCTAGATCGCGCGCTTTTTATTGTATCGAGACTCGACCGCCACTACTCACTGTAATTTTCCGTATCACTGTAACGTGAGCTTTATTGTCACCGCAAATAAAGATCTAGACGAAAACTGGCGTGTTTTACTGACTTATTTATTTATGTAGAGTATTCACAATTTCGCAATTTCAAAAACACAACAAAATCTTGAATTATTTTAACTGGAACTCAATTACGAACGACTGCTGAAATAGTATAGATACAAATCCTAAAACGCTAAGCTTACCAACAGTGAGACAGAAAATACCCAATAAACAAAATAAAAAGTGAGAAACGAAACATGAAAAATAATAAGCACATAATAATAAATACCAGTAGCTATTAAAGCAACACTCTCCCAAACATCGCATTCTTAATATTATTAGAACTCACTTACTTACTTACCATCACGCCGTTTCCCCGCGGGGGTAGGCAGAGAGGATAGAGGGCCCACACTATTCTGTCCTGACATACAACTCTCGCCTCATCCACATTCATACATCTTCGCGTGCAAGCTAGCCAGTTGTTGAGGCTTCCAAAGGGACCATACTCCAGTGTCTGGTTAATCTGGTCGTGCCGCGTCTTCCGCGGTCGCCCTCTCTTTCTGACGCCATCAACACTTGCATTGTATATCTTTCTTACCATTTTTTCCTCATTCATTCGCTCAATATGCCCAAACCATCTGAGCGACCCTTTTTTAATTCTATTAATTATGCTAAGATCACCTTTACATTCGTTCCTAATATCTGCATTCTTTACTCTATCGTAAATTGATTTACCACACATACGTCTGAGGGATCTCATCTCCTCTGCATTCAATCTACTTTCGTTCCTCTTCTGCCAGCTCCAGGCTTCGATTCCATACATCAGAGTAGGTACCAGAATTCATGATGTATCGCTAAATTGTAATAAATCTATGGAACGTATGTCGCGATGAATGAATGAGACAGAGTGTGTGAGAGAAAATGTGTTTATAAGGACGCGCGCCCCAGAGCGCGCGCTTTTTATTGTATCGAGACTCGACTGCCTGTATTCACTGTAATTTGCCGTATCATTGTAACGCGAGCTCCATTGTCACCGAAAATAAAGATTTAGACGAAAACTACCGTGTTTTACTGAAGACCCAAGATATCACATATAATTATTTATATGGAGTATTCACAAGTTCACAATTTCAATAATATCTATAAAAATCTGATATAGATACAAATCCTAAAACGCTAAGCTAACCAACAACTAGACGGAAAATAAGCAATAAACAAAATAAAAAGTGAGAAACGAAATACGGAAAATAATCGGTACATAATAATAAATACCAGGAGCTATTAAAGCAACACTCTCCCAAACATCGCATTCTTAATAGTATTAGAACTCAAATTGAATATATCAATACTTGTGCGGATTAAGACCTATTTATTCGTAAAATAATTAAGGTGTTCCCCTGCGATCTCGTATGATATTTCAGAATTGAAAAAGGATGCGACTGTCGTGTTTAATACTTTGGGATCTTGATGCTAATCTTTTCCAGTAGATATGGACGGTTAATTTTGCCAGAGATTAATTTTGTCAACAACATTATGTCGGAATATTCTCTTCTAAGTTTTAATGGACAGGTATCTTTCAATATTTTTAATATGCACCAAGAAGTGTGGATATTTTTGGAGCGATTTATTAAAAAAATGCAACTTAATCTTAGCAAAATGTAAAATATTGTAATAATAAGCTTAAAAACACACCGCTAAAAGAAGCAGAATTGCGCTTAGCTTGACAGTCAGGGAGGCCAATATAAAAAAGACTCGTTTAATTAATATACATTTAACAACTTATTAAACAAAACAAACATTTTACTCTACATTACCAATTCTGCATTTCTTTGAGAATCTTACAATTAACTCTCTATTAAGAACATTTATTAACATATCTGCCGGTTACTAACTAGTTTTAATATACTTAATAAAAATATTATTATTTTTTAAAAATTCGCCTACAAAGTATGCTAAATAAACATAAACAAATCTTTCGTAAGGGAGTTCAGAAATTACCCTAATTTTATTGGTCCATTAACCTAAATAGTCCGACTAAAAATACGTCTCGTACATTTGATTACATTTACTGCAAGACATTAATCAGTAAACCAATCAGAAAATAGCTAATCAAATCCATCTGTTTTGTTAACATTTGCCGAATAATCTCATAACAAAAAACAAGGGAAAATTATTAACACAATCACATAAATTTTATTTAGAACTAGATAATTATTTTCTACATTTCTTTATTATATTCACCGGTATATTCCCATGTAAGTGGAAATAAAACAAGCATTTTTATTTCATATTTTGTGGCCAAAATACATTGATTTATTTGAGATAATTGCACTGAAATTACTCAGTACTAAAGAAGTCACATACCTACTCAAATCAATACAACAAATCCAAAAAATATAATAAGTTAATGTTAATTATGAAAATTAAACATAACGATTTTGTAGTCCTTTAATAAATATTAAAAAATTCTAGATTCTCTAAAAAATTGGTTAATTGTACCTACAATTTCTTAACACCATTTTCACATATTAAATAAATAATTTTGCCTGCTATACTGGACACGTATGAATGATGTAAATGATTTTGGTTGAATCATTTCTCTTATGTTAAGAAAATAAATTTAATATCACATTTTTATACTAAAACTAGCAGTAACGTTCAACTATTCAGTTTTATGTACGAAGTATTGTACTGAACTCACGTCACTATTATGTACGAATTATTTTACTGAATTCACATCACTCTCTTTACTTAAGTATTATGTATGAATTATTGTACTGAACTCACGTTACTCTCTTTACTTAAGAATTATGAACGAATTACTGTACTGAACTCACGTCACTAGCTTGTAGTTTGACCAGAGTTCGCAGTTATACATGCTGGTGAAGAACGATTTGAAAATGATTCTCCTCACCCCTTACCGCATCGCTAGAGACGGCATAACAGCATATTCTCACGAACGCCGCCTCTTCTGCCGTTCAGTGTCATCATCTTGCTGTATATTTTCATTGAAGATATGGCCAAGATATTTGACTTTTTTGGGCGTTCAATCTTGTTCCAACCAACCACGCGGGAAGGATATTATCTGGCCCAGTTCCATATTTGAACACCATCATAACCGAACTGCTGGCATTATATAATATATTTCATGGAATGTGTTCATCTTGCATGTGTTTCGCAAATGTGAAAGAGCTTTCTTATGGCCTCAATAGATGGCGACAATAAAGACAAATTGTACACAATTTTTCTATAAAAATTAAGAAAATACATATTCAAATAAAAATGGTCTAATTGCATTAATAATACACATATCATAAATTTGTCGGAAAAATAAGTTATGACATTCCTATGAACGTAAAGCTTGATGAATTTAATTAAAATTCGTTTATTAGAGTAGACGTTTAATTCGATTTGGATGGTGTCATAAATTTCAATTTACGTTGTGAAAATGGAATTAATACATTCGATTGATTTAATCAGAACTGCCGGGAAAATATTGTACATGTCAATGTTTAAACGAAATATATAAATGATTAATATTTGTCTTTATTGAATCGCATATAATAAAGCTTAGCTGTGTATGCTTTCATTTTTTTGGCAAATTTGAGTGGAAACATGGAATCGTTGTATCAGTTTTATTAGATACAAGAATTAGGTGGATGTTCTGAGGAAACGCGTGGATACACCTCAGAAAACGAACAACTTTGAATTTAAGATTTCATGTTATTAGGAGCTTTTTACCTATAGTTAAATTTGTATTTGTATTTAAAATATGTTTCATTTTACTTTGTAATACACACACAATATGAGTTATTAAATTACTACTATAGTTTCGAGAGGAGCAGTCTCCCTCTCATCATCAGGTATAAATAATAACTAACCTAAATACAAAATTTAATTTATTGATAAATAAAATGTATTTAAGTTAGTTATTATCTACATCTGATGATGAGAGGGATTGCTCCTCTCGAAACTATATCAGTAATTTAATAACTCATATGGTATAATAGGCGGCCCTCGTGGCCCAGTGGATATGAAATTGGCTTCTCACACTGAGAATTCCGGGTTTGATTCCCGGTCAGGTCACGAATAATCTATGTGATTTACTGAAGCCTGGGTATTTTGTGATGTTTTTGGCTTCTGTAATTGGGCCTCTTGGCTTGTTGAAGCGTTAAAATTTGGTGTGTGTATTACAAAGTAAAATAAAACATATTTTAAATCATAATGAATACCACGAAGTGTCTGCCAAATCTTTCAATGATATTGTATAGGAAGGCATTTTTACATAATAATAATTATACATTTTTACATAAATATAAATACAAATTTTGCTATCAATATTTTGACTTTTAAATAATAAAATCATTATAAATGATATTTCTTAGTGTCTAACACATGAGCTGATTTATAAAGAACGATCACAGAGTAAAATTGTAAAGAGATGAACTAAACCCCCTTTTTAGGCAGAGGGGTCGGAAGACAGCTGAATCGTGTGTATTAATTAAATAATTAAAGATACATTTATATTACCATTAAGGTTTTTATTTTTTCAAAAACCTATTTTTTACAATCTTACTTTTTACTTATAATTCCAAACCGAGTCTTTTCAAGTAAAAAAAACTTTTTTACTAAAGCGTGACTTATTGACTAAAACATGATAATACAGAATATTTTGAGTAGGTATGTCCAAATTTTTCAAGAAAACTTTACTGGATTTTATCTCCAGGGCGATATCATTAAGCAAGATATATTATTGATGTCACAGAGACGAAGCTTCATTTTAAATGGGAATATTTTTTTTGGGTGTTCATAGAGCTTACGACCTTTTAAGAGTATTTATTTTCACCTTGTTACAATTGTTTCAATATTTACAAGCCCGTAATATTTTTTAAAATAAGTCCAAAGTATTGGGACCAGCAGTAGAACCAAACTGTGTACCAAGAAATTTACGTTAGTTCGTGTTTGTATATATTTTGTTGTGGTTACGAATGTTTTAATTTTTGTTTATTTAAAATCATTCCAATGCACCATTTGATTATTTAACCGTCTCTTTCCACCAGTGTTCTGTGTCCATTGCTCAAACCAAGCTTTTTTCTTTACATAATTCCTTGTAGATTGCACTTTGCTTCTAATTTAGCCCGTAATCAATGCAGAATCCCTTTTTGCATCACACAACATTGTCTCTTGCGCTTCAAATTTCGCCTAACGCATTTTGTGGGGTTAAACGGCTTATAATGATATTTTTTCTTTCAAATTATATTTTATAAATGAAACGTAAATAATTAGTTTTAAAATATTATGGTTAAGACCACGAAATAATGAAAAAATAGAGAAACTAATCGCTAGTTCAAATGAAATAAATCAGTTCGGTTATTAACCAAAATACTTAATATTAAGTTGATTTGCAGTTGAATATTATGTCAATAAGCTCAGACAGAGAGATATCAGTTGTGGTAATAAAGGCTTTATTCGAAAAACCACGTATCATGGTTTCTACTTTGAAAGGATTTAAAATTAGTGTGTTTAATGAAAATCGGTATCGGTATTTGCTTTTAAATTCAGAATAAAGACATTTAAATGATATTCTTATATGTAGGTATTTTCTGAAAACATAGTTACTATATAGAGGTATTGTTACCAGCATCGAAATCTATGCAGGTTCATTAGAAAATACAAAAATTCTACATATCTAGCATACCTTCAAACAAACGAAAGATTTTCAGATTTTGAACATAAACCTATAAAATTTGATAATGTGTGGATGTTGCATTGTGTGGAGTGATCACTTGAGCCAGCTCATATAAGCCGTAAGCTATATGAGCTGGCTCAAGTAAAAAGTAAAAAGGCTACAATATATATTTCTCATACAAAGTAATTAATTCCTCTGTGTGACTTCTATAATTTATCTTAATTAATTAAAATCATATTTGTAAAAAAATATAAATAATTAAAAGTTTTTACTTCCAAGTGCCTTAAAAAATTCGTTAAATCAACGCTTTCAAATACTACCTATACTCTTTTCATATATTTTTAAATGTATCATTTTCCTTAATTATACGGTAAAGCTGTTCTGTGTTATAAATAAATTTATTTTTAATATATCTGTCTCACTAGAAAACTCTGTGTTGAGGCGGGCAAACTAAACAATTATAACATAATTTAATTCAAGTATACAATATTCACCACTTGAAATCATGATTATCCTAATATGCATAAAATGTTACCAGGCAAACGATATTTTAGTTGTAACTTTGCTTAGGTGAGTGTCATAATAAGAGGTGGACCCATTTTTCTTATCCAAATTTTAATAATTTTTTATACATGTTTCGGAAACTTAATTTTTTTACACTTTTCATAGTTACATTGTACAATTTAGGGCCTAGGAATCGAAAATTTCTTTGTCCATAAGTGGTTTGCTAAAATAATATACATATCGTCTAGAAATGTCAATAAATTTATTTGCCGACAACAAGAACGAACGTTTATTTACGTATACATCTACAGTTTTGTCACAGTACAAGTTTCATAGAAATTTATTTAATGCTTAATAAATGCTCTCTTGTGTTTTCAGAGTTGCAAGCATACTTTCTTTCCGCATTCTCGTATATCCTTTTGTATATTTTTGGCATCTAATATACCTGAATAATATATGTTACATATGAAACATCAACGATATTTAATCATAATATTACTGAAATTAAACTTCATATAAAATTTTACATTGTTGAAGTTATTTACGTAATTGTTTAACTCGTGTGGGTGAATATACTTTGCAGGTTGTGCCGTGGGAACACTGGAGTGCGACTACCAACTCCCTCAAATACTCTACAGAGTGTCTCAAAAACCACAGGTGCCGCTCATCTCTGATTTAAACCTGGCAAAATAACAGACGGTTACTTTTTAACTACACATAACAAAAGGACAGGAATATTTCATGATAATATGTGTAATTCGAATGAATTTGATTAAACATGAACAGAATTTTCATTAAAAAATTTTGATTGTATTATTTTTATATACCTATCTACTTCTTTTATTTGTTTTTTCAATTGATTGAGCAGCATTGTAGATTGACATTTTTAAAAAATATTGATTATTTTATTTGTATATATCTACTTTTATATTTTTATTTATATGAGTATTTCTCCTATATGTTTCAGAAATACCTTTCCATCGTCAGGTGTATGTATGTTATATGTTATAGGTGAAATACTCATATAAAGTAGATATATACAAATAAAATAATCAATATTTTTTTTTTACTTTTACCTATTTGATTAATTACACCAACGTGTTTCAAAAAAACCTTTCCATCGTCAGGGTTTTGTATAACTGTCAAATTATCAGAATGAAATGTCCTATGTTTCTTGTTTTTCTAAATTATTTTAAATATTATTACTTAAGTTCTTTATTACTCGCAATAACTGGAAAAATTAAAAAAAAAAATTAGAAAAACAAGAAACAAAAGACATTACATTCTGATATTTTGAAATTTATACAACACCCTGACGATAGAAAGGTTTTTCTGAAACATGTTGGTGTAATCAATCAAATAAAAGAAGTAGATACATACAAATAATATAATAAATATTTTTTTTAAATGTCAATCTACAGTGTTGCTGAATCAATTGAGAAAAAAAAAAGAATTTTCATCGTCGTCTGTAAAAAGCGTCCCCGGGAAGGACTGATGGATTTCAACCACTCAAAATATAAGTTAAAGGGGGCTTGCAACACCCGAAAAAGGACTCGTAGAATACTTTCTGCGGCCAATGTGTATCGGAATTTTTTCAAAGATTGGTTATTTTCAAAATCGTCCGCCTGCTACGGGCATTGGCGATCTGTATAAGGCCAAAACCCTCGAAGAACACACCACGGTATTGATTTACCCCACACTTCGGAATTTTGATTCGTTCCTTTTCGCCCGGGCCCATTGTTACCGTGAGTCATGCAGGAATGCCTCGACCACGCAGGAACGTCTCCACTCTCCACCACGCGGGGGCTCCGAGCGGCAACATTCTCATGTGGAGCAAAAACCAGAATAACTCGGCGGAGTCGTGAAGGTTCACTTGCTTAATGTCGGTCTCAAAGTGGCGCTGGATTAAATCTAAATTCCAAATAATTATTGCGCTTCAAATTTTTCGCTTGGTTTCTGCTCTTTGTTGGCTTGGATGCCTCTTTTTGTTTCGTAAACGCTGCGTTTAAATTTGTTTCGGACAAGGTTTTAACATATTCATTGAGGTATAATATATTAGTTTAGTATCAAGACTGAAAATAATAATTATGTATGTGGGTATGTAATGTTATTTATTAAAACACTCAATTTATCACTTAAAATTTTCAAAAATGTAAAATGAAGATGAAAACATGAATATATTTACTTATTTTTTTTCTTTAAGTAGATCTGTAGACGTCTCCTGCGGTGACAAGATTCAGTGTGGGAAAGTGGGAACATTGAAATATATTTATGCTTTTTATTCCAATTGATTCAGCTACATTGTGGATTGACATTTTTAAAAAATAAATCACTCTGACGATGTAAAGGTTTTTCCGAAAGATGTAGGTGTAATTAATCAAATTATATAAATAGATACAGATAATACAATCAATATTTTTAAAAACTCGTATTTATGCTTCAGATTTTAATGATATATCAAAATATGAATGCTGTGATAACAATTGTGATACGAAATATATGTTGTATTCCGACATTTTTTCCAAATAATTGGTTACGTAAAAGCTGCGATGTTCCCACTGCACGCCCCTCCTGTATACTTATACTTGTTAATATAAATTGTCTTATTTGATCTTCGTAACTTTATCCAACCCAAAATTTTATTCTTAACACCAACCTGATAGTTAGTTTGACTCCTTCCTGATGAAGATACAGTGGTGTACCATTGAAGAAATCATATATATTTTTTGTTATAATTGGGCACTTACCATGAAACGATTTCTTTCAGACATTTATTTAGTGAGTTGAAACTTATGTACAATTTTTTACTTAATTATAAATACTACGTTACCCAGAAACCTTACATATTATCAAAAAATTAAAATCAAATATTAATATTGCCAACAAAATAATAGCCCCAAGTAAGTCACCATTATTAACGATGTTCCCTCCATCGCCACCTACTACCCCGCAAATCATCCCTACCGCCTAAAAACAACCGTACTTGCAAATTTTAGTTAAGTTTAAATAACGCTTTTTAATGACACGGACGTGTCGAAACCGGTAGCGTAGCAATCATAAAAAGTAACAAATTTTACATAAGTTTAAGCTCACCAAAAAAATGTCTGAAATCATACATGTTTATTATTGTAAGTGGGCTGACTCAATCAATAAATATTTGAGCACACGTTATTTCTTCACTTTCCGAAACAAAACGGAAAATTCGTTGCACTGCATTATGAATTTGAAACAAAAGAAAAAATAATAAAAAGTAACCCATAAAAACCAAGTTTTTATTAAATTCCCTTTCTCATTTACTAGTGGAAATTGGTTTGGTGCTTAACCTACGCGTTGGGCTTCGGTCGAGCGACGTTACGAAAGGGAGTAATAAAAATTTCCAAAAATCCAAAATTAAACTATAATCAGGTTCCGTGTCTACCAGATGCGTTAAAATATTTTCATACAACTTAGTAAGTTTTAAAATTTGAAAAATCCAAATTTTTATTAATTTTTTTTAACGAAAATGATAGATCTTCTTGATCGTCGCCACGAGCCTGCTTGCAAAGTTTCAGCTCGATTGGATCACGGGAAAAGGGTTAAAAATCGATTCAAAGTTTTTTCGACAAGCAAGCAGACGCCACGAGTTAATATAAAGGGAGTAATAAACTTGTCACATTGGAGGAAAGAAAAAAAAATCGCTCACCGAAATTAATCGCCATCCACATCGCGTCACTTTTATTTTTGTGACGGAATCACAAGAATTCTCAGAGCATACTAAATCATCGAAAGCATATTTACATCGATCTGCCGCCAGCATCCATCACGGCGATTATTAATTATGAATCAAGACGGGTCCGCGCGTCCTCTCAGAGACGGAGCCGAGACAGGCCCGGCCAGAGTGAGAGAAGTGAGACGCGGGGGTCGTAAATTATTTGCAGGTCATTGTATTCCGGGATGAGTCAGCGCCGAGGAGCGAGGAGCCAGACTCCTGAAAAAATTGAATAATTTATCCCAACCCTCGGATGGTCCTAATAAATGAGCAAAATTATCAAAGGAAACATAATAAATTCAAGTTGTAATTTTTCCGAACAAAGTTCTGTGAAATTTTTAAAACCAAATTAATTAATCAATTAGAAAGACATACAGAAAAATCTAATCCACGAAAAAATATTTGGCCACTACCGGGATTCAAACCCGGGTCACCTCCTTTCCGGGGCCGGTGCTCTGACCACTAAACTGTAGGAGCCTTGTAGATTTCTGTGAATATGTCGACCTTATATGTAATTCTCATTTCAATTAATTTATTTTAATAAATTAATTAATTAATTTGGTTTCAAATATAATAATTTTGGCATGTAACTCAACGATTTTTCACCATTCTCATCTTCGTCTTCGTCATCCTAGGATGGTAGGAGGATTAATGTCTGAATAAGGCACTTCCGTCTTCTCCTGTCCTATGTTGCTTTAAATACATTATTTATCTCAAACTTTACCCAATATGCCGCTTTGGTAGGAGTACCAAAGCGGCATATTGGGTAAAGTTTGAGATAACAATAATGAGGATTATTGTTATTTTTAATGAGACACATAAAAAATTACATTATTTATCTCAAACTTTACCCAATATCCCAATAATAAGAATCGAGAGAATATATACAGAGTGAAAGAAAATAAATAATACCTAACTATTAAAAAAAAATCAGGTCCCAAAGGCGGTTTCAGGAAAAATTTTAATTTTCTGAATCGAACGAAAACTCGCAAAGTTATTAACGTTGCAAAGTGGTTTTTCGCATTAAAATGAAAATAAGCCGAATTTCGACTCAACTCTGAGGAGCAGAGACGCTCCGCAACGAATGTATTTCACAAAGACGTCGGCGGGCTGCGTCCGTTTGGGGAACTTGAAATTTTTGGAATCGCGCTTCCGGTCGACGAGTTTTTTTTGCGAAAAACGAAAACAACCACAATGCATGTGCATACCGAAAAATGCGTTGACATCGGCGTTGAGCCGACGTGCAAAATTTCAGTTCGATCGGATGACGGCAAGCGTGTTAATTTTCATTTCCAAGACTTTTCCACACATACGTACGTACGGCGGAGAAACTAATATAAAGAATTTAAAAATTAACACATTTTAAATAGTTCTAAAACAATAATAAAAGAAAGTAACCCATAAAAACCAAGTTTTTATTATACTCCCTTTCTCATTTACTAGTGGAAACTGGTTTGGCGCTTAACCTACGCGTCGGGCTTCGGTCGAGCGACGCTACGAAAGGGAGTAATAAAAAATTTCCAAAAATCTAAAATCATACTTTATCAGGTTCCGTGTCTAACAGAAGCGTTGAAATATTTTCATATAAGTTAGTAAGTTGTATGAAAAAACCATTAAAAATTTGAAAAATCCAAAAATTTATTAATTTTTTTTAACGAAAATTTGATAGATCTTCTTGATCATCGCCACGAGTTAGCTTGCAAAGTTTCAGCTCGATTGGATCACGGAAAAGGGTTACAAATCGATCCAAAGTTTTTTTGTCAAGCAAGCAGACGCCACGAGTTAATAAAAAGGGAGTAATCACAAAAAATCTAAAATAATAAAAATAAAAAAACATATGTTGAGTTATTTTTGTAAATATTTTTAATGTTTAAATCCTTTTGGTCTCCGCAGGGTTTTGACGTCAATCGCCTCGGAAGGTTTTCACGTTGGTTTCAGTCATCTGTCTGTTAGTACCAGTGTACTAATACCATCCTACCAGTGTGCTGACGAATCACAGTCATCTGCACAATTTGGTCATATATTTGGTCCACTTCATGGTCGGATGCAACCCTTCTCCATATCTCTCCCTCTCTCCCTCCTTTTACAGATTTATAGGAAGATTTCAAATTGCCCGCCAACCGCTGTCGTTTTAACGTACATATATAGTTCTTATACAAATTAATTTATTTATAGAAATTTCACAATATTTCAATAAGAGTAAACACAGAGGATAGACCACCAAATATTTGTAAGATGATATGAAGACATTCCTACATAATTTCTCCTCGCTTTGGCACTGTTCTCCAAAATAATAATCTATTGTTAATTAAGCGCTGTCACCACCGATATAATATTTAATAAAATTTACTTTTAAGAATTAAGAAATGATTATTTTGAATTTTTCAAAATAACTTAGATGAACGCCAAATGCATTTCTAAACCAATTTATATTATTTAAGAGCTTATCGATAGAGTTATGTTTTTCAAATATCTTTATCTCGATCCTTTATATTATATTATTCTAAAATATCAATTATTTTCAATGATTCTACTCTTATTTCACAAATGTTCATGCGTTTATTCAACATCGTCAAAATAATTCATTTTTAAAACAATTTTCCTTTAAATTTTTACATTTTAAAATAGTCATGATCGTAAAACAATGACGGATGTGAAAAAAATCCATATTGACTTTTTTAGATAATTAAAAAGTAAAAAAAAGAAGCCATCTAATGGTATATAAAAAGTGTATTTTTTCTCATTAATTTAATCGTCGTTATATGAAGCTGGTATAACGACGGTCCTGATTTGCGATCGTAGAACAATTTAGCATGTGTAAAAACGTCGTTGTACTGCGCTGACTATATTTGAGGTTTTAAAGGTAGCCACTTTAAATAACTAACCCAAGTTTCAAAGGAAAATCTTTTGTAGTAATAGAGCTACGACATAAAGTGTCTTTATGTAAATAAAATTTCAAACTGCTCTCCTGCAAACTTGAGAAAAATCACATGCGTCGAATCTACGATTATGAAGAAATATGTATACCATATTTACGCACGTTTGCTTTGGTAGTAAATCTACCCTTCATTACTTACTCTTCTCTACAAAACAGTAAGTTATTTTTTTAAGAAAATAAGATCATTACTCACAATTTCGTTTCACATAAACTTTCTTCTTCTTCTTCATGATCCACAAAGGTTGGAAATTAGATTCTGTGCGCGCAAAATTCAAAAAACGAAAGTCGTAATAAAAATAAAATATATGCAGCAAAATAAACTTAGTTCCTTTGGTAATAAAGTCCCACTAATAGTTAATTAAATAAACCTCTCATGTGACATGTTGTTGCAAAAAAATAAAGTTGAGTTATTGTCAGTCGGATAAAAGTGTTTGTACCAAAGTGGTGTGTTTATATTTTTGAATTTGGTTCTTCAAACTATGGAATCGATAAACTTAGGTAACTTTTTTTAAATATAATCCAACATTTTTATTTAATTAATATTCTACAAAGCCACGATTTGTTTTTAACAAAATATCGTAAATTTTTTCTGCATGCCTTAGACTGCCAAAACTGGGATTGACCTGTATTGATTCTAATTGTTGTAAACTATCGTCCTCTTATACCTTGGCTACAGATTTAAAATCAATCGGAGTGCACTTTGGTGCGCCTGTATTCAGAATTTATTAATTTTCCAGCTATCGGATTACCAAGGAAAAAACTGTTTGGAGTATGGTTAAAGGAGCGAGACTTTTCTAAAAGAAGTAAAAAAAGCTGTTTTAAGGGCGATTAATACAACAAGGTATAATAAAAAAAACTTTGTTAAATTTATGTGGAAAAATACGTCGAAAGTGAATCAATTACGGACGTCATAAAGACAAGTTTAGTTAGTAATGTTTAGTTAGTAATGACAAAGTGTGGTTAGGTAGTATAATCAAGTTTTCAATACAACATTTATTGTATTTTTAATATCTTTAAATTGGTTTATTATTATTATTTAATGGGTATAGAATACAAATCAGATTGTCTTTTCCGACCACTGTGATGATCGTATCAATAAATGCAGAATAGTCGTGGTCATGAAACAGGATGAGACGGATGTTTTGATAGCTGCCTGTTTTATTTTCCTTGCACAGTAGGCGACATTCTGGAAGCAGTTCTGTAACTGCCTTACCAGGTTCACCTAGCATGTTGTAGGTCGACCCGGTGATTGTATGCCATTACTAACTTGAATGACAAGCTTCTCAATCAAGTTTTTATTCAGACCTATATGCTTGAAGTTTCGCAAATGTATGGTGGATGAATGTCTATTTTCAGTTCCATCAGCATTTAATTATTTGTAAACTGCACTATCCAGAACACTCTAATTTTATCCAGCTTTCTTAAGCAGATCCTTAGGTCTAGTTTCAGGACCCAACACTATCATTATCACACTACTAAGTATATCTTTAATTCCCCACTGCAAAGGCTTCCTAGACTAGCAAACAGATACGAGCAACTGGACGTCTTTTCCAATAACTGTACATTATTCAAACATATATTAAAAGGTGTATTGAAAGATTACTAGTATTTGTCGAATTGGACTTAAATAATTGATTTGTATTTGTATGTATATTTTTTATTATAATATGACTTTCAAAGCTCACTTTACATTATTACTTTTTTGTTTTTAAATTTCTATTATATTATGTTTTTCTCATGCTTCCGCTTTTTATATACTTGCTTTTTACTTTATATTATATTTATCTTTATTTATTTGTATCTTTATTTTAAGTATTTTCTTTTCTCTTTATGTCATTATTATGTTTACATGTTATTGTTTTTTTCTCTTTAAACTATATATTCTGTTAATGTACACTTACTTATCTGTTGTAAAAGCCCTATAGAGCGTTAATTAATAAATAAAAATTGAGGATCAATAAAATGCCTTCAATATAATTGATCGATATTATTGACCAAGTGAAAATAAACATCCATATATTTATTTGCCCCGCTTAATTTATTTATCATTAAAACACCTTCAACATTAAATTATTGATGGATTTGGCGTTAGAATTTTAAAGAGTGTTCATGAAATTGGGTGAAAAACATAACTGTGTCCCCTATATATAAGAAATATTCAAGTTTCGAGAGAAACAGAATAAAGTATTGAACAGACTACTTTCAAATAAGAATTCTTACATGTATTAGGTGGAAATATAAATAACAATTAACCTTATCACGTAGAGGTAACACAGTTTATGTTTCTTAGCCAATTTAATGATCAGCCTTCAATATGATTGACCAATAATATCAATAGTGTGCGTTTTTTAGATAGGATTTAAGTCTCGGCACTCTATGAAAATTTCACGAACATCAGGGATTTCATTATTCGTAAATTATTACGATACTTTTCCAAGCCTCTATAGTAGAAATTATAATCATGTTCCATTTTTTTTTTAAATTTTTTTTTCGGTCATCCAACAGGGAGACACAATTGCTTGGACGGAAATATTCAGAAAAAATAATTAAATGTCTCCCACAAATAAAGGATGATACAGATAATACATAATTATAGACAAAAGTCAATTTGATATGAATGCAAGATCAAACACTTTTACAGTTTCATTTAAGTGATTGTTCCTAAATTAACTTTATCATAAACATAAAAGGATTCGTAATGTAATAATGCACATGGTCAGGAAGGGGGATGAGTTTCTAGTATAGACCTCACTTTATGAGTTTTGTTCAGACTTCCAGAAAACTTCTTCTTCTTCTTCTTCTTCTTCTTCTCGTGCCCTGTCCGTTTATCGGACGTTGGCTATCATGTTGGCTATGCGGACTTTGTTTACTGCGGCCCGGAACAGCTCCACAGTAGACTGGTCAAACCACTGTCTCAAGTTATTCAGCCATGAAGTCCTCCTTCTTCCAGAGCCCCGACTTCCGGCAATCTTTCCCTGCATTATGAGATGCAAGATCTCGTATTTCTCTGGAAGTCTCATCACGTGTCCTAGATATTGAAGTTTTTGGATTTTTATTGTTTTAATAACTTCTTTTTCTTTATTCATCCGAGACATAACATCTTCATTCGTAACTCTGTCCATCCAGCTTATTTTGAGAATTCTTCTGTAGATGCACATCTCGGATGCCTCAAGTCGCCTTATCAGTTCTTAGGTAAGCGTCCATGCTTCCATTCCATAGAATAATACTGAAAACAAGTAGCATCTAACCATTCGCTAATGAAATACGCTAAGGAAAACTAATGAAATAAAATAAATTTATGTTTGAATAAAAATGTTATCATGTTGGGCATTGGTTACAAAATTTAATTTGAATACGTAAAATTTTATTGAATATATTCATATTATTAATATTGAATATCTTATGCACAATAATGTTGTCAAAAATTGATGAGCTTGATTTAAAATTTACGGTTGAAATCATTCCGAAAATTCTTCACCGTATTACCGCAGCGTTACCTCCGTGACTTTAACAATTTAAAACGTGGAATCTCCCAAATCCGGTTCCGCGACAATCCATTCCCACATTTTTTCCGCCGAGTTTCAGTTGAAGAAATTCACCTTGAAGAAATTGCTTACAGTGTCTTTTCCGCTCCTGACGCCAGCAAAATTCGTCGAGTAACAAGAATTTCAAAATGACAATCCTCGTTCAAAAATTCACTCTGATTAAGTTAATTAATTTTTTTTTCACAATCTAATTTTTGAGAAGCCCGCGAAGGTGGCTGTTTGTGGGTGGAGGGTGGATTGTAATAGTCATTCTGAATTTAAAAAAAAACCCGGGTGGTAATAGTGAGGAGAAAATAAAATTCGGCACGCAACAAATAAGACCTGGCGAAACGATTCGTTCTTATGTGACCATTACGAATATTGCGTAGATAAGAAATAAAATACAGTGTTAGAAATAAAACTCAAATGTATACAATTATTTATTTATTTGAAACGCATTTTTCACATATGATATTGAAAAATTTTCACAAACAAATGACAATAAAATTTCATAACGTATAAAAATACAAAAAACAAGAATTTTTTTGAAATTTATTATAATTATTTAACATTATTTTTTAAATATTTAGCATAACTCTAAGATGTATCTTATTGTATATTTATATAAATAAAGAATGAAAAATCGTAGTGAGAATCTAGGTACATTATACTTATAGTCCTATTTAATTAATTATATTTCAACACAGTAAAAAATTAACCCATAACAAGTTTTTATTGTACTCCCTTTCACAATGAATCAAGTTTCGTGCCTACTGCACGCTTCGGGGTCATAACTCATTTGTATTGATTTCAATTTGAAAAAACCATTAAAATTTCGAAAAATCAAAAATTATAGTATTATTAATAATTTTTTTTAAACGAAAATTTGTTAGATCATTTTTATCGTCGCCACGAGTCTGCCTGCAATGTTTTAGCTAGATTGGATCACGAAAAAAGGGTTAAAAATCGATCCAAAGTTTTTCCGGCAGACAATAAACCGCACACGCTACGAGTAAAAAGAAAGGGTGTAAAAATATAAATCTGTTCGACCTCTCGATAGTCTAGTTTCTGAATTTTCATGACACTTCTATTTTCTCGATTCATACTGAGATAAATTTATATTTTTAAAATAATATTTGTTTACGGGAATCAAAAATATATGAAAAGTTATTGCACATATTAAATTTTGCATGAAATCATCCACTCATAATTATATATTATCATCTATCTGGCAGTGGCTAGGGGATGATTGGAATCTTAACAAGGGCTGCAGCGTAACGATTGAATTTTCTGAAGCTAGTATCCCGTTTGAATAGTCTCAATAAGAGGCTGCAAAAAATGTTGAACCACAGATGTATGGACCGTACAAAAAATGTACGGAAAAGGATTTTCGTCTTTGAATTTGTGTTGTGAAAAATAAATCTTATCTTAATCGATACCAGCATATATATTGTATTGTATACATGAAATATTAATCTATACCGGTATATATTTTGTATTGTATTTAGGAAAATACATAAAAATTATATCAAATTATTTGAATGTCTCCCAGTTTATACCACTTTTGATTGTATTATAAATAAAATTGTTTATTAAAAAAATTACATAAGAAATTTTCCTTGTTTTAGGGTGAGTTTGATATTACCTGTGAAATACTGCGTAGAGGATGTGAGACGACTACTAGTAGACACCCCGAGGATTAAAATGGATCAGATGGTAAGATTATTATCATAACTTCACGATAAAAATACACACTCTCAAAATACTATGATCCATATTATTTTCTGTATTTGAAATTGTACAGCGACATTTACAACTGATTTACTGAATCTAAAAGTTTTTGAATGCAACGATACAGTTTTCTTCGTACATCGAATCTCAACATTCTGCAAAATTTTTGTCAATTGCGATAATCTTTGTGTCTTTAATGTATTAAAAAAATAATACATATTAAATTTTCTAACCATTTTTACATGTATGTTATGAGAACACAATTACTGGATTTGTCCACAGCGGGATTATTATTTAATTAATCATTATCACAGAGTTGAAGCTATTCATAGGAGAAACGTATATGGAAGTCTTTTATACGATAGAATTGGTGAACGTTGCATTGTGTGGAGTGATCAGTTAAGCCAGATCATACAGGTTATTAGCCCTGAGCTATCGTAAAAAAGACTTCATACGTTTCTAATATTAAAGCTTCGTCTCTGTGATTCTACTATAATTTATCTTAATTTAAATTGTTATTTGCGTAATGCTTATTCTGATTTTTTGAAAGATTAGGTATTCGTTGTGTATAATACAGATTTTTTCCCAACCTATAAAACGAAATCCGAGTGATATAGTTCAAATATAAAATAAAAAATATTTTTGTTGTAACAAAAATAAGTTATACAATGAATATTGTTCAAATGAGAAAGTTAAATTACATCTTATGATTTTTTTACAATATTACTCTTCATTATGATTATCAATCTCAAATGTTTCACAGAAATATAAAGCTATGACAGTGCAACACAAAACCAAGTTTTGGTTTACCAGTGAAGAATTTTTTCTGATGAATTAAAAATATAATTTGTAGTTAATTTTTAGTAATAAATATAATTTGTTGATAAACAGTAATTTGTAGCAGTGTTTTATGACCTACGACCCAAATCGATATAGTTTTTAAATCATGATCTCAGATGAGATCAATTAAGGGCATCTCGAGATGTCGGGCATAGGTTTTCCCTTGCAGCGTGACTTGTACGAAGGCCAACCGAAGAATCCCACCTTGTCGAACTTTCTTTTGGCGCATCTCACGTCATCTGACAGTTCCTCGTTCAACAAATCTAAAAAATATTACGTATTTTGTAAATAAAAATATAAGTAATAATATGTATTTATTTCAGCTAATATTAGAATAGAGAATAGAAAATAGATAAATTAGAAAAGAAAAGAAAAAAATGTCAAAATTAAAAAAATAAATTTCACTGAACACCATTATTTATAACTCAAACGATTTTCTTATTATTGTTTGGTTGATCCAATAGTAGGTACATATAAATTATTATGTAGCTAGCTGTAACCCGTCAAAAATGACTGTACTTTTACATATCGGTTCCTAAGAAATAAGTATTTCTTTTATTGAAAAAAAAATCGTAAAAAAAACAAAAATAAATTTTTTAGAAATCTTTTTTATCCCAAAAAATTTTTACTTTAAAGAAGTTACAGACGTTACACGATGTTACGGGGACAGAAAGACAGACAGTTTTATGTGGACGCCTCCCCGCGACGATTGCACTACGAATTTAAGTGGCGTGGGGAGGATGACCTCTTTAGTATAAAAAATGCAGATTTGGGTGGTGAAAGTGCAGAGCCGATATGGGAGCTATTGCTCATAAAACGGCACTGGGTGTGTGGTGATCCCTCTTCACTGTTTTTTTAAATATTTTAACGCTAGGTTTGTTGATTTATTAATCAAACAGCAGAAAGCATGTCGCTTTGTGGACGGCTATAGAGAGCGCTTCGCGGCCAATATAAGATTGATAATGAGTATGGTTAGGCATGGATACATGTCGCTATCTGGTGACCCACAAGGAAGATACATATCGTACACACTAGTCACATCCCTTAACGACAGAGGTTCCAGCGTCACTGAGGAGTGGTCGTAGGATAGTAGTGTACCAGAGTATGACCTAACACTACAAATACTATGCTCAAAGTAAAATGATAAAGATATATGTGATTTAAACAGTATATAATGTGTATAAATTATTAATACTTAATGTACCTGCCGTAAATAAAACAAACGTGGTTTGAAAAGAACGTACCTATGATGTGTAAATGTATCATCGTGTATGAGATCTTACTCCGAAGGTAACAATATAAAATAAGTCTGACACTGGTAAAATACAAAATTTTAAAAGCTTTATTTCATACTTTTTAAAATATGTTTTGAATTTTCCATCAACATTATGTTATAAGTTTGCAAGCGCCTTCAGATAATTATATTTTAATTTTAAAAAATTTCTACACATATATATCATTGCAATCTAATGAGGTTGAGGTATCGGTTTACAGACATAAATGAACGTCACGTCTTATTACGTAAAATAATATAAGACAAGACCATAATAACATTTCATATTGATGATAAAACACCAATCAATCGATAGAAATAATAATTCTATACTAATAAATCCGCTTATAAATATTCACAACATGCTAAATAATAATTAGACAGCTTTATAAATAATCGTTTAGTTAGTTAGTTACAAAGAAAAAAGTCATATCGCTCATAATGAAACCTCATAAGCCACTTACACAGATTTTACAAGGGAGGCAAGAAACTACATAATATCTAGATTCTTTACAATAAATAGAATACAGGGAATTGATTTATTGGAATAAAAGACACAGATAATTAATTATTATAGTCCACACATTTTAAAGACAATAACATTAATTATGCATGGTTTTGTTTTATCATGAGCGATATAGTGGCTCGAAAGACATGACGAAGCAAACTACTGAAAAGTATAAATCGTTGTTAAAATTTGAAAGAGTTAGTTAAAAACAAACAAACGATAATTGATATGCCTACCTATTCAAATACAGTAAATACAATAATATACAAGTAAATTAAATGTATTTTTTATATTATTTGCCTGCCTTTATTTGCTGGGTTCCGTTTGGTAAATATATTGAAACTTTTTTTTCCACGAAGCAAACATATTGTGGTGAGACACAATATCTTTAAATAAAATAAATGCTTGTTTAACACCACTTTAGTGGTACATAAAGTGGTGATAAACAAAGAGTTATTTTATTTAAAGATATATTGAAACTTTTGAGAATATTAAATTTTTAATGCATTTGTTTAAAGAAAACATAAATATATGGACTAATGAAACGTCAAGTGAGTTTATAAACAGTGAAGTGAGACCCGCCATAGATCCAGGGCCGTTCTGCGAGCAAAAGCTCCCATATCAGCCCTACACTCTCGCCATCCAGACTGGCATCGTTTTAATGCTAAAGCGGTTTCGCGGCGAGGAAACTGCACAAAACAATTAACTGTCCCTGGGATGCATGTGTGATTATGATGTGAGTTTTTGAACAATGAATCGTCTGTATTAGAACGAGGACAAAAAATAACAACGTTTACTGAGTTAGCAGACAATGGCGGAGAGACGACAACAGTACAATCAGCAGATAACAGAGAAGAAGACGAAGAAAGAAGAAGAATAAGGTCCACTAAAATATATAGATACCTCCGCATTTCATTGTACAAAGTCCACCCTTGCGTCCCTTCTTGCACCACTCACTGCTATTAAGCTGAAATTAAAAAAAAACAAAAAAAATCAGTGCAGTTAGTACTCTCATGTGTATGTGTATACATTGCGCTTTATAATGTCCAGTTCATCGGAAAGGAAGGAGTTAAATTTGATTACATTTTATATCAAATTTTAAAATTACATTTTTTAAGAAAACTGCTGGATAGCGTCGTTATTTATGGTACGTAAATATTATTTTTTAAATAATATTTAGGTATTTAAGTGCTAAATAAAACGGATATTTTATAAAAACCATATACTTTACAGAGAAGCTAATCTCGACGTTTCGTTGAAGTCTTATTCAACTTAATCAGGAGAGCATTCTATCGTGATGAAGCTGAACTTCGAGATTTGCTTCTCTGTAAAATATAAAATATTTGTTTTATTTAACATGCCCAACGACCGTGATAATAAACTTAACTCTTTAATTTTTAGGTAGGTACCTTAAAAGTACTAAATTCAGAAATATGTTTTATAAACAATCTGTATCCCCCAACCGGAACGGGACATGTCAAATTTTCAAGTATGAAAATCTAGGTTTGACCTTTATGGGTACTAAATAAAATATGAAATAACCATGATACTGATACATGAACCATTTCTGAAGTAATTTCAGTACGAGATTATACTAGGAAAATGTTTAATACATTTTATCTTTAAGCTCTCACTAAAATGTACAATAATAAAATCAATTCAATACACTTAATGATATAATGCTTATTTATTTAATAAAATAAAAAAAAATAAAAAAGTGAGATATCTCTTATGACCTGAAATGAAAATGTACTATTATCCTCGCAATTTAAATATTAGGTACTAACTTTATCTTTTTAGTAAAGTATGCGTTGAAAAAATATCGACACTGAAAAGTTTGGTCTATTTTGGGAAAACTTTTCAGAATTTTTTCTTCTGTTAAAACAAAAGCTTTTCGAATTTTCACTTAACTCACCGAAATTTGGAGCTCTCGGTAAAAATCCAATTCTCCAGAAAGTTCATGGTGATGTATGGCGTACTAAAGAAGATTACTCTGTGGCTTGACTCCAACTTTACCGTCATGGAGTTATTTATTGGGATACGTCCATCTCCCTTTACACTCTGTCTCGTTCTCTCTGCATCACTCTCACCCCGCCCCTCTTCACGACCGAGCTTTCTCGCTCTTTCCTTGACGATCTTTTGTTTTGCATTATAGCGATCTGTCAAAAGTTCCAATCTTTTCGAGTTGTAAACATATAACAACAGAAAATTCTTTTTTTTTTTCTAGAATACAGAAACTCGTGAGAATTTCATTTTATTAAATGTATTTCATAAATAAACAACACAACAATTCCACGTTATTATGAGGCTTGTGTTAGTTGTTTCATTCGGAGTAACAACTTGCAATATACAGGGATGGTGGCATCTGTTCGACGTATTTATTATAATATTATATTTTTTACCGTAAGTCGAGAGCAAAATATCAATTTTCAATTTCAATTTATTGTTATTTTTCTATACAGGGTGTCCGTATCTCGACGTCAAGCCGAAATCAGGTAATAGGCCAAGTCACAATTGTTATCAGAAAAATATTAAAAAAAATAAAAAATACAGTCAGTTAAAACTGGGCAACGTATTGATTTTGAATACTTGGTTTGATCAAAAAATGACATTTTCTTCCAAGCTGGAACATTTGGCTTTGAATTTTGGACAACAGTTTATGGGAGCATTATTCAGGATTACATATAATAATAAAATGAAGAAAAATAAAGATTTGTAGCAACATGAGTGAATAGACCGTCACAGAGTGTAGATTTTTTTGATTTATTTTTAAATGTTTACATTTCGGCTCGACGTCATGGGACAATATTCACAGAACAAAAGTATATTCAAGTCATAAATGTAATAAATGATGAGTTTACATATAAAATGTTTTAATTAACATATATATTCATATCAAATATGTAAGAGAGTCCTGCTTCGGAAAACCCTCTCAGAGATATGTAACCGATCAATGTCCAAAGTGATATTGTAGCTCTTCCAACACGCATAACTATTGGTAGCTTGGTCTTATATATTGAAATGTAATACAAACTACGCTAACCTATGTTTAAGATAATTACCAGGAACATACAAACCAATGCTCCGCATAATTTTAGCATTGTCGATCATACTGCGCAACAATCGATAAAAATGCGTAATCAGATACACATTCCTTCTGGTCTCTAAGCTATTGTTGCCAAGCATACCCTGGAGAACCTTATTGCGGTCAAGGATAATGTCCGTATTCTCTCATGTTTTCATGTAGACATATCATAGAAACTTTAAAGACTTTAGTGAGGCCTTCCTTCCAAAAATACCGAAAGCAATCATGCTTATATAACATTATTAAAGCTATGTAGGTAAATAGTCATTATTATGAATTGCAATTGTGGGTATGTGATCGGTAGTGATAAAATATGGAATTTATTAATAGTATTTATATTAAATATTATATTTAAGAACATCCGCGTATGTACATTATACGCCTAGCAAATTAAAAGACTTACTAGGGGTATCTTTTCACGGCGGACAACAGAGGCATATCAGGGGATGGCGGTGGTAAGGGTATGTTCCGGCGTGTGGAAGTCGTGTTGGTTGATGGTTGACGGCGAATGTGGATGGAAGTGTATCAGGTAGTTTTCAATTAAGTATTTTATGCTTTCAAAAATATCGATGAAATTTTTTTTAGCGAAATTTAAATAATTATTTTTAATGAAATTTAACATGAATTAAATTGAATGAATATCATTATTGCTGAAATTCAAAATAAATTAAATTTAAATAAATATTATTATTAAGTTCTGCGGGTTATCTATTTTTAAGTGTTATAGCTGTTTCGGCTTGCAAGGCCATTATCAAACAGTGGATATACCACGTACAAACGTACAAACGTACAAACGATACAAATCGATGAAATTCACTCAGTATTGTCGTATAATAAAGTCTGAATTTTTAAATATGGTAATTTTTTTTTTTTTTTTTTTTTTTTAAATAGAGATGTGAACACGGAATACGTGTCACATCAATATTCTTACTATTTTCAAACTAAGCTAAACTAAAGCTAAAGCTAAAGCTAAAAATTTATTAACTCCTTTAATATAGTCTTATTAATATAGTAAAATTAAAAAAAGCAACCCATAAAAACCAAGTTTTTATTATACTCCCTTTCTCATATACTAGTTGAAACATTTTTTTTTTCGCTTAATCTACGCGTTGGGCTTCGGTCGGGCGACGCTACGAAAGGGAGTAATAAAAAAATTCCAAAAATGCAAATTTTTTACTATAATCAGGTTTCGCGTCTACCGGACGCGTTGAAATATTTTCATACATCTTAATAAGTTCAAAATTTGAAAAATCCAAGAATTGATTAATTTTTTTTAACGAAAATTTGATAGATCTTCTTGATCGTCGCCACGAGTCTGCTTGCAAAGTTTCAACTCGATTGGATCACGGAAAAGGGGTTTAAAATGGATCCAAAAATTTTTTCGTCAGACAAGAATACAAGCAGACGTCACGAATATAAAGGGAATAAAAAAAAAATCTTTTGAGCATCTCGTTACACTATTTTTTTTTATAATTCACAGGTACACACATCACATTTGCAAAATCGCTTTTGATTTTGACAGAATTCAACCGAATTGTCGCGGAATTGTATTTCCACGATCATCGCGATGGCGAATCGATATGATATATTATGGTAATTGCTTGTTTCGCCGGGGAGCCGAATGAGTTTGGACTCTCGGTTAGCATATTTGCGGTGTAAACACGCGCTGGGAGGGCGCGGATTGATTCGGAGAAGATTACCAATTTGCATAATCGCGTACATAACTGATATATCGGATTTGTTTACAGTTGCGATAGTTTTACACGATCAATGCCGGGACATTTACGTAACACAGAGATCCGATTCTGCAATTTCCGAATATTACCGAATTTACATACATTATTATTCGCGCGCAAGCGATTCTGTACTTTATGGCTGTATTGGGCGCAATCAGGAATTACTAGAAAGGATAAATGAAAAAGATAATCATAATTAGCAATATTGTAAATAAATGGCAAAAGAGATAACGTAGAGAACCATTGTAATATCTCAATGACGACAATTACATAGAAGCATCTAAAGCCCGGTCGCCGAAAAGAGAGAATTTCGTACATTGACCCTACGCTACGTATCCTTGTCGCACGCGTGCAATTATGTTGCTGCCGCGTTCGCGCAGGAACAGCGAGCGTGATACGTAGCGTAGGGTCAATGTACGAAATTCTCTCTTTTCGGTAACCGGGCTTTAGCACAGTCCACCACACTCTTGCATTATCTAAAACCTTTGAGAAGCGTCTACAAATGACTGGACCAGCCGAGATGCGACGAGAACCTTTTCCTAAACTGTAGAATTATCTAGAATATTAGAAAATACCAGCATTTGGGCATAAACACAGAACTACGCTGCGGAGCATAAGTCGTCGTATTTTAATAATTTGTTCGGTGCGAAGTCGGCCGCGAGCCGCGAGGCGATGGCCAGCGTGGCCAGTCGTGAAATAATCGAAGCGATAAATCGATCGAAATAATCGAGCGAAGCGATGTACTTGAGAATTGAATATTCTACGAGAGATGAAAACGTGTGATTCAGCGATAATAAAGTGTTCATAGATGATGTGAAACATTGCGAAATAGAGTAGATTTAAGAATAGTGTTAAGTTTAATTCATGTTAAGTGACCTTGTACTTTGAATAATTAAGAAATCGTTAATTAATAAATCGCTAATTAATATTCAGTGTTTTTATTCAGTGTTAATAGTCTACCGCAGCCACGAACCGTGACAATATCAAACAATGAATTGAATAAAATAATGTAATAAATATCAATAATTGTTCTGAATTTTCTAACCATCTTTTGGCTATGGATCATTTTTTTATATTAATAAGGGTTTAAAAATTTTGCATAAAAATTATACAGAATCACAGTTTGATAAATAAGAAATTTTAGAAATAAGAAAAAGTGTAAATAGTAAATTGAATATCATATATAACCAGGTCCTTTTTAAAAAATATATTTTTTAAATTTATTTTCATGTTAAGTAGATACTTTATTATTATTCATTTTCCATACATATATATTTTTTTAAATATCTTGATTGTCTATTCTTCGATTTTTGATTTTAATTTTGTTAGTATACAATTGTATCCTGACGATGGAACCACGGGCTCTGAAACATGTTGATATTTTCTAAGATTACTAAGTTTATTTTATTAACACAATGATTTATACACAATGTTTTTTTCCACTAATCTTAGTTATATAAGCCTAAGCGCTTTCGATGGGCACAACCATCATCTCCAGAGGCAATTGTAAATTGTAAATCAATATGGCCGATAAATAGAAAGTAAAGGGATGACGAAGAGGGCGGAGAGGGGGGGAGGCGAGGGTAGTTATTTATATATATTATATAGATACTCTGAGATGGCGGACCACTGTATTGAACATGATCACTTGTTTGACCAAAATAATGTTAGGGTCCTACATCTAGAGGCGAAGGGTCGTAAACTGGATGCTCTAGAAATACTAGAAAGTAATAAAGCAATCAAAAATAAAAATAACCTAATAAACATTCAAACACCTGCATCATCCCCATTGTTAAAATTAATTACTGTTGTTTATGTCAATAAATAACAACCCTCGCCCCCCTCCCTAACTGTCATCCCTTTACTTTCTATTTGTCGGCCATATTGATTTACAATTAGTTCTAATATTGCCTCTGAAGATGATGGTTGTGCCCATCGAAAGCGCTTAGGCTTATATAACTCAACTTAATGCAATAAAATGTTGTGTATAAATCGTTGTATAAATCATGAACTTCCACTCTGTAAACGCTTAATTTATTGTTTATTTTATTAATTATATTAATAATGTCGCACAAAATTATTACCGCCAATTTCGAGAGAAAAATTTCATCGCGGGGTACTCTAAAATCCAAGGCAAGTTTCACAATGGTCAGACAGTTGAAAAATGTGTAAACTTTTCACCTACTACGAGTTTTAACACAAAACGTTTTCTTCTAATTTCTTCTTCTGCGAAGTATATTCCATCCGTCACCCGCGCCCACTCGCATCTCCCGGCACTCCGTTAATCATCGCAATATCTCCCACAACTTCTCTCCACGCAACATTTGCTCCCAGCGCAGATTATATTCATCTGCTCACCTAATTATTAAAGAAACTTTCGTCCAAACAATAAATTAGTTGGGGACTTCGTTAGTGGTGGCGCGAAAAAGAACTTCACTTTATTTTTAAGTTGTAAGTAATAAAGCTTGTTTTATGTAAAATCGTATAAAAATGTTTTTTTATGTAAACTATATCTAAACATTAATAATTTTTGTATTCTTTATATAGTATATATTAAGTAATTAATGTGTTTTATTTTATTATATTTAAGTGTTTTATTCATAATTGATAAATTTAATATTTCGGAGAAAAGTTTATGGAGAATCATTATAACACATATGAAAATATTTTTTTTAAACATTAATCAACTATTTATTGTTTTTTGATCGTACCGGTTTCAACCTATCATGGCTATTTTCAAACTACTACATTATTCTATTAGTTTAAAAATAGAAGTCCAAAATTGTTTTTATTTCATTATTAAACTAGAATTCCGTCACGAATTAAAAAATTCAAAATAATAAAAATATAAAAACAATGATATACCTACGTTTGTTCGAGGCTCCAAATACACGATTGATTATTTAACTACGTAAGATAATCAATATCAAAGATCAGAAATCCAATTCCTGTTATAATAATCATGTTATTGCTTTTTATACCATTCTCCTTATGCTCATTAAAAAAATAAATTGAATAAGTCGTTTTGCTTAATTTAACACCGAGCAGATTCCATTTTGTGTGGAGGGACGTATATTAACTGATTACTAAAATAAAATATAAATTTATATTATTTGTCGGACGTGTGCGCGCTTGCAGGCATTGTGGCAGCCAACCAACAATTATATTCATTAATTTTTTTTTTCCTTCTTATGGCTTATTTTTCTTTTTATGTCCTATCCGTTCAACGGACGTTGGCTATCATTACTTTATTTATTACAGCCTGGAATAAGACTACAGTAGACTGCCTGTAATGTTCTTCTTCCAGAGCCCCGACATCCGGCAATCTTTCCCTGCATTATGAGGTTCAGGACCTCGTACTTCTCTAGATGTCTCATCACATGTCCGAGATATCGAAGTTTATGGATTGTTACTGTTTCAATTACTTCATTTTCTTTATTTATAACCATAACGTCTTTATTCATAACGTATTTATATAATAGTACCTATGGCAGTAGTTTCAAAAGTGGTTCACGCTAAATAAATTGATTTAGTGTACTTACAATTTTGGTATAATTAAAAATAAATAACGGTCACACCTGTACACAAAGTTAAAGCTTTCTATAAAAATCTGAAATATATAATGAATATATTTTAAAACACTAATTGAAAGTAAAATTCTAAAACATTTAAAAAGGTATTAACAAAGCGCGATACTAAAAAAACATAAACAAATTTATTCCCATCTGTAAGTAGACCAGTCCAGGCTCAAAGCATATTTCATTAATGAAAGTAACACACAAAAATTGAGTTGTAAAGTCGTTTTGCAAAAATTAAACCAAAAAAATGTACACGATACGTAATAATGTTTTTTAGTGTACTCCTTTTTTAATTACGACCCGCCGCTGATTTAGGGAAGTTTTTTTTTGATAAGGGTAGCTAATTCTCTGGAACGTTTTTACTTTAACTCCGACCACCCTCGCTTTTACCCCTGCGGAGCCTACCTGATAAACTCTTCTAATGACGTGACGGGGCGATTATTATCACCGCTTCAAGGGTTGTTTGTTCTTTCACTTTTATTCTACCATAAAAGAGAAAAGTTTTTGAACTGAGAACTTATCGAGAAACAATTCTGTACGTTTAATTTGTTTTTTAATGATTTGTGAACGAGTTTTTATTGAAAATATTTTTTTTTTACCGGATATATTCAGAGAACTGATAGTTAACATACCTGAATATGAATGTTTTATTTCATTAAAAGTTTCATATTATGAGTTTGGCTTTTTCATGAAAGTTTCATATTAATTTTCCTCATATAATTGTATATTTTAAGGGAAGTTTTGTATGTTGTAATAAAAAAGCGATCTGTTACTCTTTATTTCTTCTAAGAGATGCGCCCCGGGAGTAAGTAAAGGTGTACAAGTAAATTATATAAATGATGAACAAAGTAACAGATGATTTAACGTGGCACAGGCCTGCCCAATGTTACGGCAGAGGCCCGACCGTTTTTTGGTTTCTTTTTTGGATATTGCTGTCTTTGCTTTTTTGCCCCACAAATAGGATATACCTAAATATAACAAATACAATTTTCATTACAGCATTTTGTTAATGATAGCGCCCGGAGTATATGCAATTTAAATAATAACGACTCGATTTCGTCACTTGGAAAACCGTCATATTAGCTTTTGATTACGAGTCGCTACTTCATGGGGTGAAAATATTCTATTACACGTTGCGGGTGTATTTCGTTGCATTCTAATATTTCATAACGTACCTAAAGAAGATTAACTTCAAAGATATAATGATTATAATGTTGCACCACGAAGTATCTGCCAAATCTTTCAATGCGACTAATTTATTTTAATTTTTCACTAGGGTATGAAGCAATATTCTTATTAATGTGTGTATGATATTTATTCAAAATTTTAACTTTTACGCTAGAACACGCCTGTAAATTATTTTCAATTTTTTTTTAATTTTGCAGTTATTGAACAAGAAACAAAAATCACTTTGATAATTCCAATTATAATAACTTCGTTGTCTGTCCGTCCGTCGTAACTTTGTGTATTGTCTGTAACTTCTTTATAGTACATTTTTCTTCTTCTTTATACATTTTTTTTTCATTTCTTTTTTCCGTTTTTTCTTTTCTTTTTTTAATTTTTTTTTTATATAAATAAATGAATACTTGTTCCCTAGGAACCGACATGTAAAAGTACAGCTAGTATATGATAAATGCTCTCACAAAAATGTTTTTTTTCATATATTTTTGTTTTAAAATGAACAAAAAAGGTTTCTCGCTGGGGATGATAGGTCGGTCGCCTTTCAATCCCCTTTTGGTTCCCCTCTGGTTCCCCTCCCCCGCGAGGCTCTGATTAAGTAATGCCCGCGCCGCTGCGCGCATTCTAATGAAACCGCCGACATTGTTATTGAAGCCACCAATCCGGTGTCGCGTCCGCATTACATTAACTGCATATTGCAGGTTACAAGTGCAGTCGACGCAGTTTGCGGGCTGCCACGTATGTGTCTAATTTAAAATTAATTACTTCTGGTGTCGTCGCCAGAATTCAAGTCAGCTACCAAATTAATTATTATAATGTTTACCACAATTCTGTTATATTGCTAATCGATTCACTTACGCTGGCGTACCGTCGTTAGGCGTACAACATTGCAAATACACGTAGAATATTCATCGTCGTCTTCATCCCCTTGTCCTAGCAGGGTGGAAAGACTCGACAGTGTGTTTCCATGTTCCCCTGTCTTGCGCTGTTTCTGCATGAGTCAACAGTCTAGACCCATTCTGTTTTCATCCCGATTAAACTCGTCACATTCCATGTGTCAATTTTCAGCATCTCTTTGGGCATGTAACACTGTGCCAATTCCTCTGGTTTTAAGATTTGTTGTTTTAAGGTTTGTGGACATATGTAGAATATTTATTTATTAATAAAATATTCGAATAACATGATATTATTATGCTACTTGTTTTCAGTATATTTTTTTTAAAGCTTCAACAGGCCAGGAAGCCCAATTACAGAAGTGAAATACATCACGAAACACCCACGCTTGAGTAAATCACACAGATTTAATTGTGATCTCACCGGGAATCGAACTCGGAACCCTCGGTGTGAGAAGCCAGTGTCATAACCACTGCGCTACGAGGGCCGCCTATTTTATGGGATTGAAGCAAGGACGCTTACCGAAGAATTGATAAGTCGACTTGAGGCATTCGAGATATGGGTCCACAGAAAAATACTTCAAATAAGCTGGATGGACAGTGCTTTTCCAGTAGGTACAGTGTATGTGAAAGAATATTTATATAAAGCAGTTATTATATGAATTAATCTTAGTGCCAATAAAAAATAACAATAATAATAAATTATTAACAAATCTAATTATACTGTTTATTCAACAGTATGGAAATTACTGGAAATAAATTCGATAGTAAATAAAAGAAAATATGTAAAAGTAGTTGAATAAATTAAAATACATATATGTTCATATAAGTACGAGTATTTATCTTTTTTTAAAAATAGTATACGGGATTTATTTATTTATTTTTATTTATTAGAGACACTAATAGGATAATAGGTAAATGATACTCTGATAATAAACATTATAGTGAAGACTATGCCCATTATCACAATTACAAGTGTCTTCGGCACGCTCTAGTAACATGTATTTTTGCATATAAGTATATTTTACATGTACATTTATGTATATTGTATATTTAGTGTTTGAATGTAGTGCGATTAGTATTTAATGAATAAGTGATTTAATGGATCTATAGGTTCAGGTCATCATTTAGAAAATGGATGTTGTGTATGAGTGAGTTTTTGAACGAAGATAAGGTATCTGCAAGAATATTAGCATCACTGAATGTATGAACATATATACAGAGTATACGGATTTTTTCCCAACTTCTTAAATTTTAGATCGCTTTGATACTTTAAAAATTTTAAACATCAATCTTTACACATTCAAAATTAAAATCTCATTTTTGATCACATAATTAATTTTGTTGATTTTTGATCAGATATGTACGTTGTTGGTAAATATATTGTTAATGAGGATATATTCCAAAACAAATATACGTTTGGATACTGAGGACTGAGTTAGCTCGTTATAAATATTTATTAATGTTTGAAGCATAGTTAAAGCTATTATCTAAAATACTGAACGGCGATATCACATTGAGGAATATGTATTCGTGATTATTTCACGCTTCGGTTTGATTTACCGCAGGAATGAAATAGTATTGCTGATTAAATATTGTTGTGATTAAACCCGACCCGTAAATTCCATATTCATAAATCAGAGGCAGCCACGGTTTTGCGGAAAATGGGAAAACCTACGAACATATATAATTATCAATAGCTGTCACGTTGTAACGATATTGGCCTATTCAAATAGACATTGCTGAAAAATTATACGAAAATATCTATCTGCTAAAGTTTATAATAAAGAGAAGCTTCACAAACCGTTAAATACTCTATAATTAAATATTTGCCGGATAGGTAGATGCGGACGAGCTTTATTATCTCTGCACGCGGGCGTGTAAAGCAGGCTTTATGTTATTTTGTTTAACGAGATGTCCAATCACAGACGCGGGCGTTAGCACCGAATCTGACCAATGAAACGCGTCTTTAGAGTTAGACTTTGACTTTTACACGCGAGTTGGAATCAAAGATGGCGCGAGATAGGGACGATTGTTAGGCGTTACAAATTAGAAAGCGGCACTTGAGTTTTCAGCTTGAAGGTCGGCGGAGGCTTTGTCGAGGAGAGTCAGTAAGGAAGATAATTTGGCTGGATCGAGGAAAAAGCCAGAGGTTGATAATAATTCAAAGAGAATTGGAACAGTGAACAGCTAAGCATTTTCAATATTATTTATTTCTATTGCCTTTTTCGTGTATTCAATTTAGAACTTTCTGGATCGTAACAATTATTAAAACATGTTGTGGGTTGTTTTGTTACGTATTTTGGGCCTAGTGATAATTATTACTATACGCGCTTCGGATTTAATGTACTAGAAATCGTAATGTGGCGACTGTGAATTATTGCATAACGCTTATGAAATATATAATTCTGTCGCTGTTCATATGAAAAATCATTTAAATTCGATATTCATATATTACCAAAGATATAAAGGCTTTAAAATGGAATACTTTACTGACGAAGAGTGTTTCGTGTTTGTTTGTGGGTTTTAAAATTCAGTATAATTATGCATATTCAATGTCGCGAGGTTCGGAATGTACGAGAGGTTCTTCAGGGCGGATGTATTATTATGCTAAAGAATGCTTTGTTATCTATACTGGCGATTGAATACACGGATTTCTATATGATTTGTATTGTTTGGAAATAATTGGGATCGGAGTATTTATGGGGTTTTGATATCACGATTGTCAGTGTGTTATAAATTCAAATCGTGCGAGGAATTTCCTACAAACAATATATTTTAAAAATGCATCTGGATTTTTTTTATTTATTTTATTAAAACATAAACATCAGCTTATTTGACTACAGAGAGGAAGAGTTTGTTCACAAAGGGCACTAGATATTATCAATTTCGTATGCGATCCCAAGATGTTAGAAATATTTTAGTTAATATAATTTCTTTGAATATTTGCTGCGGAATAATATTTTATAAGAAGTTCATAACTACTTGTCAACGGACGATCTTATAAACATAGTGTATATTGCACAATATATTGAAATCAAAAATCTACGTATTTCCTAGGTGGCGGAACTCAAACATACCTGTAATTATAATTACATTTTGATATATTGCTACGCCTTTTAATCGGTTAATGGATAGTACATGTGTAATGTTTACGCCTGCATGTGATATCACTATGCAGCGTAGATGAACTATATTTAAGGGGTTTATGTCCTGCATGTGCTCGGCGTGGAGGGAATAGTCACATTGTTTTATTCATTCAATATTAGATATTTGAGATGTTTCTACAACATTATTCACTATTGTGGGCAGTTCGCGGTGTGCTCAGGGGTGGTTAACCTTCGGCCATCCGTAACCGCGATAGTTATTCATACGACATTGTTTTTATTCATTCAATATTAGATATTTGATATGTTTTCTACAACATTTTCCATTATTGTGGGCAGTTCGCGGTTTGTTCAGGGGTAGTTAACCTTCGGTCTTCCGTGATCACGTTATTTACTTATATGACAGATTGTTTTGCTTTGTTCGTTTAATATAAGTAATGTCATATTTTTATGAGTTACCGTAATTATTTATCTATATGATTTTATTATTGAGAGTGATGCAACGAATACTACCTTCATGAATACGAATATCAGGCCTACTATTCGGTGAATACGAATGCGAATATTTCCACCAAGGTGGGGGAACTTGAACATACTTGTAAATATAATAACCTTGATGCAACGAATACTACCTTCATGAATACGAATATCAGGCCTACTATTCGGTGAATACGAATGCGAATATTTCCACCAAGGTGGGGGAGAACGCAAGCATACTTGTAATTGTATTGTTTATGTCTGCTTGTGATATCACTATACGGCGTAGATGAACTAGTTTGAAAGGGCTTATGTACTGTATGTGCTTGGCGTAGAGGGAATAGTCTTCTCGTTTCTAGGATTCTATACAGGTTTACAGGTGCTGATATTGAAATATATATACAAGGAAAACACTATTTTGGGAACCATTAATTGGATGGAAGATATTGAAGCACACATACACACAAGGAGGACGTTATGTTAAATACATGACTGGAAAGTTGTTATTGGAAAACACAGGCGTCCAGTCGGCGGGACGCAAGCATATTTGTAATTATATTGGTCATGTCTGCATGTGATATCATTGTACGGCGTAGATGAACTAGTTTTAAGGGGTTTATGTCCTGTATGTGCTCGGCGTAGAGGGATTAGTTTTCTTGTTTCTAGGATCTAATACAGTTTTACAGGTGCTGATATTGAAATATATATATATATACAAGGAAAACACTATTTTGGGAATCACTAACTGGATGACAGATACTGCAGCACACATACACACAAGGAGGACGTTATGTTAAATACATGACTGGAAAGTTGTTATTGGAATACACAGGCGCCACTATAAGATATGGACAGTTTGCAGAGAACTTCAACTTCTGTCAGTTAAGGACCTTTTACTATTACTATTCTTTCGCCTTTTTGCATAACCGTGGATGAACTAGATTGAAGGGGTTTATGTTCTGTATGTGCTCGGCGTAGAGGGAATAGTTTTCTTGTTTCTAGGATCTAATACAGTTTTACAGGCGCTGATATTAAAATATATATACAAGGGAAATGAAGGGCTACACAGGCGCTGGTAATTGCTCAATTTTGGAGAGTTATATTACTTCGGATCAGGATGCCATCTCAGAAGCAGACCAACTACAGAACTAAGATAAGAACCTTTGATATTATTTATTCCTGATGTTTTCTTATGTGTATCAAATGGAATGTTCGTGCTATATAATTTGTCATTGTCTCATGGTCACTATTCATTTCATTAAGTGGGTTCAGAGTTCGACGGTAACGGACGCGGAAACAAATTAGTACTGATGTCGGGACGTAACGTCGGGATTATATCTTAATTATCTTTAGGATAGAAGCGAGGTCATCATACGTGCATTCTGCGTTACGTGCGTACGAGGTTAGTTACGTGATTGTTGTATAAATGGAATAGTGAAGGGGATTGAAGAATGAGATATACTCGCGATACAGATTGTATGTAACTGGGATCAAATGACGGGGTGCGTGTTCTCGGTCCAGGGGATGAACGGGACTGCGGAGACACTCTGGGTGGGTCTAAGTAGAATTGCGCAAAGCCTCCACACAGTTAAAATGTGTTCAGTCAAGCAAAGGTGAAGCATTTCGAATCGGACCAGAGCGTCGTGCCTCAAACACAGCCGGAGGGAAGAAGCCCCTACGTTCTTTCACTCCCTTGGCCCGACGAGCTCGAATTCCGGATGTGAATGTTCATGAATGTCAGCTAAAAGACTCAGGTAGCCGTACCTCAATCGAAACCTTCGTTCGGGACCTCATCAACGTACGAGACAGGGCGTTCCGCATGGACGAGCAACTATGAGAAGCAAATGAAGGGGATTGAAGAAAGAGATACATTCGCGATACAGATAGTTGTATGTAACTGGGATCAAATGACGGGGTGCGTGTTCTCGGTCCAGGGGATGAACTGGACTGCGGAGACACTCTGGGTGGGTCTAAGTAGAATTGCGCAAAGCCTCCACACAGTTAAAATGTGTTCAGTCAAGCAAAGGTGAAGCATTTCGAATCGGACCAGAGCGTCGTGCCTCAAACAGCCGGAGGGAAGAAGCCCCTACGTTCTTTCACTCCCTTGGCCCGACGAGCTCGAATTCCGGATATGAATGTTCATGAATGTCAGCTAAAAGACTCAGGTAGCCGTACCTCAATCGAAACCTTCGTTCGGGACCTCGTCAACGTACGAGACAGGGCGTTCCGCTTGGACGAGCAACTATGAGAAGCAAATGAAGGGGATTGAAGAAAGAGATACACTCGCGATACAGATAGTTGTATGTAACTGGGATCAAATAACGGGGTGCGTGTTCTTGATCCAGGGGATGAACGGGACTGCGGGGACACTCTGGGTGGGTCTAAGTAGAATTGCGCAAAGCCTCCACACAGTTAAAATGTGTTCAGTCAAGCAAAGGTGAAGCATTTCGAATCGGACCAGAGCGTCGTGCCTCAAACACAGCCGGAGGGAAGAAGCCCCTACGTTTTTTCACTCCCCTTGGCTCGACGAGCTCGGGCTCTGGTTATGAATGTATGTGAATGTAATAACTCCGTACTCAAGGACGCAAGCAAGGACGTTCCTCATGAACGAGAAATTATAAGATGCAGGTAGCAGTTCGACAGTCAATACTTATGCTCGGGGCCGCTTTAATGAACGAGATCTGTTAGCAGTTTAACAATCAATTTTTACGTTCGGGACCGCATTCAGGCGCGCGATGGCATTACTAACACCATCATTCTCATCAGTCACCACCTTTTCTAACTTGCTGTATACAGAGACCTTCGGGGTTCTCTCTTCCCGGCCAGCGAGAAACATATCAGGAACTACACAATCAACTGTAATAATTATGCTGTTTTACCATCATTTAATATCTCTAGTCAATAAGACTACACCGTGGGATCAATCACATCAACTATATTTGGCGATGCTAACATGGCTCTGACTGACGCGCTCAAGGGAGAGTCTTTTCCAGTCACCCAGTTAGTTCCTTCAGCCCTTTAATCAGCAGTAAACATCATAATAATCCGGCTCATGTAGCCGCAACGTGGGATCCTCATCATAATACACCAGTCAATTTGACTGCCCCGCGGGATAATATACAAACCTTAATATCAGACGCGGGATTTCTTCCTGATATGTTTGTCGCCGGGAAGCGAGGACTTCGAGGGATTCCAGCAGGAGCAATAGAGTCTCGGCTTGATCTTGGTCTGCAGCTTAGTGTGGGAGGTTATGTCTAAACAGGAGTTAACCACCGGATGCGGCGATGCTCTGGGGCCGCATCCCCCTCCCCCCTACAGGGGGGGGGGGCATCTAGAATCCGCGTTTGAACAGAAGTGGTTAGACACTTCTTAAATTTCACTTACAAAATTGTATCTTCCATTCCCTTAGAATCTCGGGCTGTGATAATGTCAGACAAAGCTTGCCCTGAGCCTCTGTTGCGCCTAGTTGTTGTGAATATAAATATGTTTGTCTTCCTCTACTATGTACTATGAACAGATTGAGCGGATCGGACAACGTGGGACGCGCTATCGGTAGGTTTCTTACTTGTGTTTTGAATATAACGTATGCTATTATATCTTGTAAATCTGTCATAAATGGGTGCCGCATGTGGTTGTGCTGACACTGTTCTAAGCTGCTATTATGAGATGTTGATAATCAATGCGGGCGGAATCTTTAGCGTATGCCGTTAACTTGGCAACGATTGTATTGTTTTATATTACAGTATTTTAACCCCGATGGTATTATAGTTATGGCGGTTCAATGTAAGGGAGTTTTGCTACTAGCGTTTATTCCTCGGCTACTCCGCATATAATTGGCTTTTAGGCCGACTCCGGACGTGGACGATATCGGCTATCTCTCATATAGGCGAAACTGTAGGATTCTAGAGCGGTTTCTAGAAGGTCGAGTACGGATTAGTTACGTGCGTTTGTTATTTCCATAGTTAGGTAAGAATTCGATCTATATTAGTCTAGTCGCGTTAATAAGAATACGAATCTCACCACATATCAAAAGAATTTTGGATAGCTACGGACAGAACGGAGGGGGAATTTTCCTAACCACTAGATAGATCACGACTGGCCAATTTTGAAAATATAAATTCTTAACAAAAAAAAAATAATATTAGCTTTCATGTAAATATACTTCCGAAGTTCTAAGTTCGACTTAAGTTTTTATCTAGTAGCTTAAAGCATAAAGTGTGTGCTTAAAAGTCACAAAGTTGTAATAAAGCTCGATGCGGTAGCTTAAAGTCTCAAGCTTTGGGCTTTTCGTAAAACTTATATTATTAAACTTTATAGTTAGGTATTTAGCTTAGGTGTACAGGTAGAAACGTTACAGTGGTGCCGTTAGACCAGGAGATATGTTTCAAGAGTGAGATTCGTATTCATTTTATTAGATTAGTTAATATTGTAAAAAGAAAAAAAATTAGTTTTAATTATAATGGCATTTTTCTTTCCACGCTTAAGCATGTCTTTACGCGCGCTCTATCAAAAAATCATTTAGTGTTCGCACGGTCTATATAAATCACGTATTAATTCAAAAACAAGAGAGTTAAAATATCTATTTAAAGTCTTGTAGTGGACAAGCGGTAATGGCTTACGCGGTCCAGTTGGAATCGCGCTCGGCAGAGTATATAATAAACCGGTTCTCAATAGTAGCGGCGATAGGCATTTGACCTTGATATTGATGATATTGAGTATACACGCGCCATATACATTTTATAGATATAAGTGATAGCTACCATGGGTAATTAAGCAATCTTTTAAAGAAGCGGTGTGTTAGGAAATATTTCCTTTTAAATATTGAAAGTATATAACGTGAAGGTTGATAATT
>JADDOH010009321.1:0-23410 GCA_016648135.1 Agrypnia vestita
TTTAATTATATTCATAATGAATAACCACAAAGTAATAGCAAAATACAACAGTATTTTTTGTGTCATTAGGTCCGCAATTTTTTTAATGTTTTCTAAGACCTTTTCGCAACAGTAAACAGCATGTTTCCACAGAAATTGCGAGAATATTCTGTATATTTTTGCATCAGTATCAAGATCTGTAGAACCCAAGGGAGAAGACGAGCACAATGTGGCAGATACAGTAGCAAAGCTACTCCGGGAACATATCGAGGGTATACTGAAAGAAGGCATCAAGTCGTAAATAAATAAACCTTTATTCCAGTATGTGGGGAGATTTGTGCGGTCCCACACATTCCATATAAGAATACATAGGTATATTAAATTATCATACGTATATATAAAAATATCATATGATTTAATTATATAAATAGAAATTATCACATGCAGGTACATAATAGGTAAGATATAGCAAGAAATAAGGTATACAGCAAGAATTATTCAAAAAATAGAGCATACAAAGTAATAAAGACATGGTGTGAAGCGAAAGAGTAAGTATTACAGCAATAATTATTATTACCATAAAAAAGTAACATTAGAAAATAAATAATGAGTCAGTGAAGGGGACCCACCACATACCCTGAGCCGTTCTATGCGCAAAAGCGTCCATATCGGCCCAGCACTTTCACCGCCTGGTTGGCATTATTTTATGCTAAAGCGACCTCTTCGCTCGGCCTTCACCAATACAACACGCAGAGATGAAAACCGGGCGACTCGGTCGCACAAAACCTTCATTGTCCCGCGCATATTAATCTTTATTTAAAAATAACAATACAATATAATACCAATAATATAATTTAAATAAAATACGTCACCCAAATAAGGCGCAGGACGTAAAAAACACAACCCCTCCGTGGAGGGAAAAAGACATAAAGAAAAAATAATAAAAACATAAAAGATTCGTGACCAAAGAAATCATCACCGACGGTTCAAACACTGGTCCAGGAAAAACTACGGAGCAGGGCCCCGTAGGATCTCCCAGCGGGACAAGAAACAAGTTCTGAGATAATCGCAGTTAAAGAGTTATTTAATCTTTGAAGCAGCCAAACTTGTAATCATTTCAGATTTAAAAAAGTGTATCATACAGAACTTTCTTTTAGGAACTCACTTTATAATATATGATATGAATGTGCTAGACGTAAACTTAAAAAATACTTTTATAAAGAGACTACTGACTTATTGCATTCAGTCGGTACTTATTTCATCAGGCATTTACATTACCTACTCTACTATTGAAAAAGAAAAAATCATCAAATTGTTTATAATTTTTTTTTGATTTAGTTTATAAAACAAGCAATTCGTATAGGTCTTTTCATTTAAGCTTGCAATTGAGTTAGTGTGGGTACAGTGCGTAATACGCGCATTGTTTCCTTGTGTTTAGTTTACGGATACGAGAGGGGCGTATAAGCGGCAACATAAGCAATTGCAAACTTATACGAAAAGACCTATACAACGTATAAAAAACATTAAAATATTTTAATTTGTAAATTTTAAAATTTAAATTAGATATTCACTATTATTTAATAATATATGTATGCTGAATGTGCGAATTACGATGGAAAAAAAACAGGTTCAAAATAATTATCACCGCCATGATTATCTCACCCTACGAGTACAATTTTAAGATACATTTAGTTCTTCGAGACTATTTTAATTAAAATTCAATTCAATATAGCGTTTTGTAGATCATTATTAAATTGCATCGACAGCCTAATTTGAACAGTGATCTTCCACACTATCTTGTGGCAAAATATATTCTATCAAAAAGCATAAAATAACTTAGTGTTTTGTGTCAAATGAAAAAAATATTAAAATTAATACTAAAAATGAATAAAGCACTAAATGCCAGAATGTTCATTTTAAGATACAAGGTAAAAAGCCAATTACGTATTTTTCGCTCTTTATGTGCTATTTTACACACCTCTCCATTAATATTTTCAACACTACTACACTTCAGTACCACACGCGTGTTATTATTGTTTTAATACTAAAAACTATAAAATATGCATGTCGTTTATTTCATTTTTTATAAAAAAAAACACGGTACTTAATATTTATGCGATATGCATTCCCATATAATAAGAAAATTAACACAGATAGGACTTCAGTGCAGTGTTTAATGTATTGGCGACGGCGTATAGTACTAATTTGTGTACTGATTTTAATAAAAATATTTTTTGAACTTAATGCTTTATTCATTTCCAGTATTCGCATGAATTAATTATTTTATTAACTTGAAAATCAGACATCCTACGACAAATCATATCAGGATGTAGAGTAAAATAATACATAAATCCTACAATTTATAACAGAAATTCATCAAAATCTGACTTAATGCCTTTTGTTAGTATACCCTCGATATGAACCTGTACAAAAATCCCTGAGAATAGAGAAGGGTTGAGCATTGAACACCCCTAGAGAGTGCTGTAGCTTATAAACTAAATTGTCAAGGGTGCAACTTACTTTACGAGAGACACAAACCTCGTATCATTAATAATGGAGGATACGAACACACATGATCCATATTAGATCAGTGTTTATATTTTGGTGGCTTCGTGACGGTTTTTCGCGTATGTGTGTAGGTTGAATATCCCCAATGCAGTAATGTGAAAGAAAGATTCACACTCTACCAGGAGAATCTTCCAGTATTCAATATATTGTGTCATGTTGTAACAAAATGGAAAGCAGAAAGTAATAGCGCATTGTTCGAATCCCTTTCAATATTTCACAACACTATCGAAGGATCTAGAATAGCCTATAGCAATCTAGAGTTATCTAAAATATTCGGAAAACACCTGGAACAACATAGAAGCGACAAGAACCTTCTCCTTAACAAGAAAAAGAAAAAAAATCTTCTCGAGAGTTCGATAAAACCGACGTTTGGGTATAAACACAGGGATTACGCTACGGCGCCGGAGTTTCTTTTAACTGATCGTAAGTGCAAAGTAAGTAGCAAGATGATGGCCAGAAAACACAATTACTAGATTTTGTCCAAAGAGGGAGAATTATTAATTACGATAAATTATGCGAGTCTCACATAGACCAGGCTTATAAGAAATTTGTATGGAAATCGTTAATTCCCCTTGGCAAAAGCTTCCAAGACTAGCAAACAGATACGAGCAACTTGACGTTTTTGCCAACAATTTTATAATATTCAAACATATTTTAAAAGGTGTATTGAAAGATTAATTGTACTCGTCAAATTGGACTTAGATAATTGATTTGTATTTGTTTATATTGTTGGTTGAGTGAGATAACTCACTGTTATGTAACAATTTTGTTATATTATGTTTTCCTTAAGCTTCTGCTTAATTTTACACTTTTTTTTTACTTTGTATCATATTTATCTTTAAATATTTGTATATATATTTTAAGTATTTGCTTTCCACTTTATTTCAGTATTATTTTTATACAATATTATTTTTTTCTTTAAACTACCCATTCTATAAATGGATTATAGAATGGATAGTTTATATTCTTTAAACTATCCATTCTATTTGTTTGTAAAAGCCCTGTAGGGCATTAATAAATTAATAAAAAAATAAAGTCTTTTTATAGGATGGCCCAGGGCTTACGGGCTCAATGTGGGCTGCAGAGCCACTGAAGAAGTGGATGATAGTCTGACATCAAAATAAATAGTTTTTATCATTATAAAATACTAGCTTACCCGCGCGGCTTCGCACACGCAGATTTTTATGAACTTTTAGTCATATTTTATCAATTTGTGTATTACTCTTAACATATAGATATATGCCGTCGCGAATTTTTTGAGTTCTACAACGTCTCTATAGAAAGTATTTAAATATCTCTTACCGTTTAGGCAGTGTTCGTAAAAAACGCATCGCTCGACCATTTTTTCGTCCACTTTAGTTATTAAATAGATCACCACAAAAAGCCCTATTATTTTAATGAGATAATATACAGGGTTTTTTGGAAAATATTAAAAACCTCACAGGACTATATTCCTGCCTTGATTAGAAGTCGAAAATATTCAAACTATTATGACCTGATATCAATAGTTAAATAGATATGCGACATCAAAATTTGCATTTTTTTTTCAATATTCTGACTTTTTTCAAATAAAAAAATAAAAATCTTCGAATTTTCGATGTTTTCCAATTGGAACTTTCCAGGGTTTTTATCATTTTATTTAACTACCATTGAAACTAATGAATTTTTCGGAATCGATATGAGTTACAGTAATGATTGTCCAACGTTTTACAAAAAATAAGTCAGAAATATTGAAAAAAAATGCAAACTTTGATGTCGCATATCTCTTTAGCTATTTATATTAGGTCATAATAGCTTGAACAAGGAAGAAATATAGACCTGCGAGGTTTAATGTTTACCAAATAACCCTGTATAGCCTACGTCCACCATGAAAATTCATTCTAAATATTGGTGAAAGAATTTTTGAAAACGGATGATCGGTTTCGGAGATTACCTCCCACATCCAAACTTACAAACTTTACCTCTTTATATATTAGTATAGATAAATATAAAATTTATATTATAAATATTCAAAATTAAATTTAAAAAATGGATTGATGTATACGGGCATGATGCACTAGACACTCGTAAATAGATTTTTTCTTTACATCTTTCATATTAATTCAGCTGGTTTATTTAAAATATCATTATTGTTTTTTTTAAATTGCCTCGTTAGACTAAAAAATATATGTTTAATATTATATTTCAAAATGTGTGTTAACATAACAATCCACATTATCGTAGAGAAGGTTCTTATTCAAAGCATTCAAACGTACTTTTTCCGCTCGGGGTGGTTCTGAGATATATATATATAACGCGATGAAAAAGAGGGGTTGTTTATAATCCTGAAATCGTGCCGTCATCCCCTTTTGCGTGAATGCCGACAAGAAGGAGAGATCTGAAAAAAGGATTATTATTTTCATCATGTGTTTGTATCGTGGAAGTTTGTATCTTTGTTTTTCTGTTAATTACTTAGCAAAACAGGTTCGATGTTTTTCATAAAACTTTGTTTAATTTAAAAAACGTGTGTATATTAATATTCATTTTATTTTGTTTCAATTGAATGCAACATAAAATAAACAAATCATTTAAAATAAGTCGTCAAAAATGATTTTATTTCATTGTATTTCAGCTTTACATTAATTATTTTATTTTCTAGTGGTATGTATACAAATCCAAACACATAATTGTTCTCCATAAATCTTTTTTTATATTATTTTTATTTTCATAAAATGTTTTCAAGGTATCTTAGTTATGGGAGACAAACGAAGCGCTTGAAATTGATTATAGATTTATTAATTAAATAAAATCACTGGACACGAATTTAATCAGAGCACCGCTCTTCAATTCACACTATTTTTTTACTAGAATATTCCATAAATATTTAGGTAGATTCATTAATAATAATTTATTAAATTTGTCCAATAAACGTCTGAGCACCCTAGATGTGTATCAGCTGTCCCCACTATCAACCCCATGCTCCCAGAGGCTGTATCTTCACAGAATCTGTGTCAAGCAGCCGGGGGCTGGTACTCGAGGCTTCTTTCAGATCAGCTCTTCCTGAGCTATTTGCATACTGGGAGGGCCCTCCGTCTAATTGTGTCGTCGTTCGGGTCACTGATCGGTGGATGGCGCATTATTCAACTTCGGCTGCTAATGTATGAAACTCACTTAGATTAATCGGACGTGTTACTGCTCGAAAGGTATCAAACGCATTGGTTATCAAATAAAACAAACAAAAGAAAATAAAATTCGTCGCGTGCGAGATAATTTTACTTCCAGTCTTCGCCCGGATTTTGGATTCTTGTAAAGGTATATTAATTAATATTGTCACGATATCGCGACGGTGGGAGACATCACAAAACACTTAATTCTTCGGACCAAATTAATCGTGATATATCGATATCGATTATTTAACTTAGCGAAGCTATCGTGTAGGAGGACTGGAAGCATTTTAATTTATCTGTATATAATTATCAACCCTATGTTGCACTCTTGAGAGTTACTACAAATGATTTTTTACAAAGCACAGAGTTTCATGACAGAGCGAGCTATTTTATGTAGGTACCCAGCACGCTAACTGTATTACTATTTCGCCTATACATATATTGCACCGCCTAGGTAATCAATACAGCTCTGTTGAACTATTTAATGCTCGTACACTATACACCTACACAAAAAATCTCCTTATCTTCTTTTTTATAATTTGCCAAAACATGCACTTGAACTATTATTTGTTGTATTTATCTTGTCGAATTTTTTTCATTAATTTTTTTTTCTTATGTATTTACTTAGTACTTAACTATTTTCTTTGTCTTCTTACAACTTTCTACTTACATATTAATTATCGATTGATGATATTATTACATTTTTTAAAATTTTATTCCTATGTTGTTAATTTAATTTACAAAGTCACTGGGCACAAACTTAACCGGATGACTACTTTGTAATTCGCACTAATTGTCTTTCGAGAATCTACTGTGGAATACTTCATATTGTTGCATCCGAAAATTTCTCTCTCTAGGCGCTTTAAAGAAGTTTTACTTCAAAACATCACATTGAATATTCGGCAATATTCCCGATCAATTTATAAATGTCTAACGCCGTGACGCGTACCATCAAGAGTACTTTAGAAAATGTCAGTATGCAAGTGTAAAACGTTCGAGAGTATATAAGGCGCCGCGCGCACCCGAATAGGAGTTTTGCGTTTTGACAGAATTCGACATCTGTTAGCGACGAGCTAATTCTGCGAGTTATTAAATGGACAAAATTCAAACATCAGTAAATATGCGGCTCATATTTACGGATGCAAGATTTTATAACATACCAGGGTACCCATACGCATTGCCTTTAGGGCCACCACCAACCAAAATAATATTAAAAAATTACGTAAACTTAATTAATAAATTGTAATATATACTCGTACATGTTGAGATATTTTGTCACTACTATAATTTCGAGAGGAGCAGTCCCTCTCATCGTCATGTGATATTAATTAATAACTTAAATACAGAATGTTGTCTACCCTACAGGGGATGGGTTTCGTATTGGGGAGGGTTGTTTTATCATGTACGAAAACAAGCCATTATCAATATATTGTTGTTTGAGTTGAGGTTTTTCTTATTATTATTACTCAGAATTTTATAACTTTTGGATTTTATTTGGTTTTCTTTGCCCACTTTTATCTTTATTCATTCAGAAACATTTTACTGTTTCTGAATTTTTCATTTTAATTCCTTTGCAAATAACCGAGTGAATCAATATTAGTTTATGACTGTCGAAAAATTATTTGGCAGCAATTAAACAAAAAAACAAAAGAAAATTCTGAGAAATTATTATTTTTCAGGCAACTGTGGCATTCTTCTTTTCACTTATTTAGATTTCTTACAGTTCAGCCTATAGATTTAATGTCAAATCTCCACCAATTTTAATTTAAATTTAAAAAACCTATGTTTACAACTACTAAAACGTTATTAATTTAAAATATTGTTTTTATGTCTCCGTATTATCTTGATAAAAAGTTAATTGATGATAAGTTACACAGAAATTTAAACATTGAGTAAATCGTAACCTTTTACTGCTTTTAATGTTATTTCACAAAAGTTATTTTGAGTTTTCGAAAACAGTTAAAGTATTTCCATAATTGGTGACTTTTGATCTTTACAATACAGCTTCAAAGGTTTACAAAATTCATTTTGTCCTTCGTTAAAAGAAAACGTAACTTTCAGCGGTTTCTGCGGCCTGGAAAGTTAATATTTAGTAATACCCTCTTTCAGCTGCACACCGATCATTTTATTTATAAAAGTCTGCCCATATATTATTTCAAAATACGAGAACATAATTGGTACGATTTATTAAAGAGAAAGATTTTAAAATATTTGTGATGAAATTACGGATAACAAAATATATGGGGCGTGTGTTGAAGGCAACAGAAATATAGGGCGTCCGCGAAAGACCTAACATGATCAAATACTACAAATATTAGAGGATGGCCCTGTTAAAAGCCTCAACAATCGTAGAACTTGTATGAGAAGATAGCCAAAGCAAAAGTGGTGTGCCAAGATAGAAGAGTATGAAGTCTTATCTTCTCTGTCTACCCTTTGGAGATACGGCATGACCGTTAGTTAGTTAGGTTATGGTTTTTGATAACGTGTAGATATGTTTAAAAAAATTAAAAGTAAATTTTATACAGGGTTATTTGGAAAACATTAATAAACTCGCAGGAATATATTCCTCCCTTGATTATGAGTCGAAAATTTTCAAGCTATTATGACCTAATATCAATAGTTAAGGAGATATGCGACATCAAAATTTGCATTTTTTTTTCAATATTTCTGAATTATTTTTTGTAAAACGTTGGACTATCATCATAGTAACTCATATTGAATATTAAAAATTCATTCCCTTTAACACAAGTCAAATAAAAAAAATAAAAACTTTCGAATTCCAGTTGGAAAATATTCCAATTGGAATTTTTTCAGGGTTTTTATCATTTTATTTAACGTGAATTTTTCGTAATAGAGTTACTGCAATGATAGTCCAACGTTTTACAAAAGATAAGTCAGAAATATTGAAAAAAAATGCAAACTTTTATGTCGCATATCTCCTTAACTATTGATATTAGGTAATGATAGCTTAACATTTTCGACTCATAATCAAGGCAGGAGTATAGTGCTGCGAGGTTATTAATGTTTTCCAAATATCCCTCGTGATATCTACATATATATGTATATATATCTAATATATATCTATATATATATATATATATATATATATTATTAAAAATATATTTTCATTTATTTAAGGAACGAGTCCCGTAATATTTAATACGAAATAAATAAATGAAATAAAGAGAAACACACAAATATCAAATAATTAAACTGAAAAATTAAATGCTGGAACCTGGATTCGAACCACGGACCTCTGTGTTTCGCGCACAGCGTGTTACCAATTTCACTATCCCAGCGACTTAACAAGTCGTCAATATTTGATAGTTATATGTTTCTCTTTGAATTATTAATTCACTTATTTATATTATTCCATTTTTATTCGGGAAGTAATCGACTGTTTACGAGAATATCAAACGAAGCTTTGACGTCTTCTCGCTAGTCGATTTCCGAACAATGGAAGTATTCTTTGCTAAACTGCAAATAGAGTATATATATTATTAAACATATTTTTCATTTATTTAAGGAACGAGTCCCGTAATATTTAATACGAAATAAATAAATGAAATAAAGAGAAACACACAAATATCAAATAATAAAACTGAAAAATTAAATGCTGGAACCTGGATTCGAACCACGGACCTCTGTGTTTCGCGCACAGCGTGTTACCAATTTCACTATCCCAGCGACTTAACAAGTCGTCAATATTTGATAGTTTTATGTTTCTCTTTGAATTATGAATTCACTTATTTATATTATTCCATTTTTATTTGGGAAGTAATCGACTGTTTACGAGAATATCAAACGAAGCTTTGACGTCTTCTCGCTAGTCGATTTCCGAACAATGGAAGTATTCTTTGCTAAACTGCAAATAGAGTATATATATTATTAAACATATTTTTCATTTATTTACTGGTTATAACAGTCGATTACTTCCCGAATAAAAATGGAATAATATAAATAAGTGAATTAATAATTCAAAGAGAAACATATAACTATTAAATATTGACGACTTGTTAAGTCGCTGGGATAGTGAAATTGGTAACACGCTGTGCGCGAAACACAGAGGTCCGTGGTTCGAATCCAGGTTCCAGCATTTAATTTTTCAGTTTTATTATTTGATATTTGTGTGTTTCTCTTTATTTCATTTATTTATTTCGTATTAAATATATATATATATATATATCACGATTTAAAATCGTCAAACACCATCTGGAGGACGTCTTAATCCATAAATTGATACACCCTGTTATCTGTTCACAGAACAACAGTTGAATGGAGAAGGTTCTAAATAATTAAGCCGGAGACAGCTTACAAAAGATTAGTAGTTTTGTGAAGGAGCACCCCTCCCGCGGGGCATCTCACGGAGTGCTCAAGGCTTCGAGGGAAATTATTTGGTCTTTGGATCACACGAACTCATTAGCGGACTTTCTCGAGTCCATGAAACTTTTCTTGGAAGACGGCGGAGCGTTTATAAAACCAGACTTGTTGACTAACTGTTGGCGTGTTCTTGCTTTACAATTAATTAGATGAACTTTCCATCCTTTTTTACGCTGTAAACAGTGTTCCCATTAGTAAGAATATTTCACACAAGCGTATGGAATTAAAATACTTTGATACTAACATGCATATTGTGGTACTCTCTCAATTAACTTTGGTGAATTACATGCATTTTGTTTTAAATAAGGTTTCTTCTAATTTGTTCTTTATTTATAAGTGACAAGTAGTGAGGATTTTTTAAAAAGAAATACTATTTTCTTCAATTGCATATGTACCCGACGCAAATCGCCAGTGAAAAGAAAGGGATGATTTATGGAAATAGAGAGGTTGACAGAATAAAATGTGAAGAAGGGAATGAATACGATAGAATGTGGATTGTAATTTGATAGGGAAAGAAAGAAACACGAACGGTAGAGGAACATACCGCCCCGAGAATATTCCTTATCTTTATGGTTCATTGTGATGTTCAATTTATTGAAGATTTACTTTATAAAAACTTGCTACAAAGGCACACTTGGCGAAAAATTACTTTGATCCGAATTCGATAAATATAGTGACACAATGATACTCAACTCGACGATATTTCAATACTCTCTCGACAACAGGTAGATCGCAACTCTCTCAACACGACGACGAACGATACTCTACACTTGACAGGTAGTTTTCGACTGACTAGGTGTAGGACGAAAGGGAAGGAGGAGAGGAAAAGAAGGGTCTAAGTAAAAATACCGTACTCGCTTCGCGAGAACCAAACGCCTAGAAATAGGCAAATATGGAACATCACGATAAAAGCCTACTATCGGTTTCCGTAATTAAAGTCGTTGGGATAGCCTTTGACACCAAACTAAATTTCATACTTCACGCCAAGACGGGCTTAAGATAATTTGAGTATTGAAGGCAAGAAAAGAATTTAAGAATCTTATATTAAATTATAAGAAATAAAACTGTTATATATAATACATCGTTAGTTGGAAGTCATTTCACGAGGTAATTTCTATTACAAAAGGCAAATGATTTAATTCATTGTTTTATTTATGTTTCTATGCGATTTGGGCCTATTTTTTTTTTACAAAGCGCATGGGGCCCCCGCTCAAATTGCTCTATTGCCCATTGCCACATATCGCCTTGGTAATCATGGTAACCACTTGGATCCACGATGGTTTTAAAAAAAAAAAAATATTGTTGTCATTTTATTTTTTTACCTCTTGCAAAACTGTATTTACAGATTAATCGAAAGGATTTGATTACAGTATATGTATGTTTCCTTAATTGTCCTTAAATTATAATATAATATAAAACTAAACTTTTAAAACTTTTATGCTTTTAAGTATTCACTTAACAATTTACAGTTATATTTCTTTAGGGTTTTTTCTATATTTTTTTGTCCCGTTACATTTTTTATTCTATCCGGTAGTTTGCTGAATAGTTTTGGTATGACGCACTTTTTGGTTCTTTCTCCGTTATATTTTTTTTTTCTAGTTTCTTATTCGTTCTTTGTCTTTTTATGTTGTGCTAATGTTTTAAATCTCTCATTATCGTATTCTACCATTGACAATTTATAATTAAGTTGTTTTTGAATAGGTAAGATTTTACACATTTTGAGTAGTTGTTCTCTTTTTTCTGTGAAATTTTTTCCTTTACATGAAAGGGTCAGGGATTATAAATATACGTGTATGTATGTATGTATGTGTCTATTGTTTTTTTTTTTTTTTTTTCTTCTTCTTCCTCAGCCTTTTTCCCTCCACTGCTGGGTGTAGACTTCTTCTATTTTCTTGCCAGACTATGTCATCAGACCATCTTTTGGGAAGTCTTCCGACACTTCTATTTTTCGTCCATAGCCTCTGCTGTAGGATTCTGGGTGCCCATCTAGTATCCTGCTGTCGAGCCATGTGTCCAGCCTACTGCCATTTTAATTTCGCAATGCGGTCCATAATGTCGGCAACTTTTGTTCGTCGTCTTATTTCTTTATTTCTGACTTTATCTCGAAGGCTCACGCCGAGCATCAGCCTTTCCACGGCCCGCTGGGTACACTGTTTTTTTTAAATTTTTAACTATTTTTGATTTTGTTTTGATTTTATTTATATTTCAATATTTATTAATCCCAGGAAACTTCAATGGTCACTTTTAAAAAAATGTATAATTAGACACATTATGTATTAAACTGTACTTGTATATTTCCTTTTATATATAAAATAAAATTATTGATATTAATTTGGCATTATCTTCAAGTATTTCTTCCGGACAGAATTCAGCAATATATGATGTTTGGTTTATTACGGACAGAATACAGAAATAAAAAATATTCGATTTACCCCACGACCATTTGTTTTCTCGAACAATCTAGTACAATCTAGAGTTCAATCGATGAATAAAAATTTTCGAAATTTTATAGAAATAACCCCCTTGGCTTAGCCAACCTGTCCCACAGCTCTGTTTGCAATTCATCACGTTTTATTACTTTAAGTGTGATAGATAAATCATCCCCTAAGCTTCGGCGTCAAACCTTTTTACAAGAAAACTAATTTTAAGAATAAATTCTAAATTCAATATCCTAAAATATTTTCTTAGAAATTGAGAAGATTTTTTTTATATATTTTCATGTAAATGTGGTAAGAAGAATTCCTGAAATAAAATTCAATTAGATAACCTTTCTCAAATAAAGAAATATTTTCTATTCCACACGTTCGCGCCGTAAACCTTATTTTTCCTTTTATACCTTTCATTACTCAGTCTTCCCTTAATGTACTACCCTTCATTCTTGAGTTTCCTTTCATGTAACATAATCCCTTAGAACCTGAAACATCTCCGTCCCTTTCTAATAAACTCGCAATGTTTCTTAGAATAATACTTTAAGACAGTTTTGTTTCCTTATTACTACCGTTTAAAAAGGAAGAAAAATATTATGATTTTTTAGTCAAGTTCATCGATAAGAATGTTCTTAGGTTTTCACGGCCACTCAGAATCTTCTGGTTTGGGTCTTCTGGGGTATTATGCCGTGTTATTCCGACCTTTCTAGCCGACGTTGCAGGGTCCATCATCAAAATGATGGCTCTGATGATGGACCCTGCAATGGGATCCGAAACTTCGGCCAGAAAGGTCGGAATAACACGGCATAATACCCCAGAAGACCCAAACCAGAAAGTTCATTGATGAATATACTTAAAAAATTTAGTTATTATAAGTATTATTATTATTTTTATTTATAATATTTAGTTATACAGTATATACATAATGTTTTTTATAATAAATTGATTCTATGTTACAAAATTTTACAGACATTATACTCCCCATAATATGAGCCAAAGGTCGAGATTTGGGAGGAGTATTTACAAGCTAAATTAAAGTATAAAAGCAGAAACCTTTCATCCTTAGCGAGTCATACTTTAAGTATCTAAAATTGTAATTTCAGCATAATTCCAGCAAGTTACGGACAGACAACGAAATTTTTATATTAAGATGTGATTCTTTTTTCTTTAATATTATATTTTTGTTCATTATACCGTCTCATTGTATGTTGTCGATTTATAATTTGGTAATGAACTGATTAATTGAAATAAAGCGTACTAAAATTCAAAAAAATATATCTAGAATTTTTATTTTTATTTTTTGTCCATTTTTACAATAATTATATCTATGCACACATTAAAACTAGAATAAAACATTATAATTTGTTAGTTTAGCACATAAAACGATTCGTTTCATCCAACGACTGACATCTGTGATCGGTAAAATTGAATGAATTTCGGAGATATCTATTTTCATTCATCGGAGACGCAAACCTCCAGTTTCCGGGAAAATCGTGCTTTAAAGTAAGCTTAGTTTTCGTGATTTTTCCACAGATGTCTCATTTCTGAACATCATAAAATGTAAATGTTATTAGAGCTCAGATTTTTAACTATTTTTTTAACAACTTTATTTTTATTTTTTTATTATTCATTATTAAATTTATACATATTTTTATTATTATAGAGCGTGCCAAGCCTTATACAGCTTGTCGGCACGTTTCTTTTTCATTTCCTTGCATAAGTACATAGCATATTTATTTATAGGTATAATTTACAAAGGATAAAATATATATAAAAAATAATAATATTATATGAGAATAACAAAAGTAAACTTGGTTGTGAGACTAGGTACCAGATAATATATAAAAATGTAGAAAAGTTAAAGATAAATAATAAATATATATAAAAAATAATAATATTTTATGAACATAAAACTTAAAAGTAAACTTGGTAGTGAGACTAGGTATCAGATAATATATAAAAATGTAAAAAAGTAAATGATAATAATTTCATATGGAAATAACAAAAATTATATGTAAACTTAAACTTAAACAAAACATAAAAATGAACTTATTACTACCAAAACGAGTCATTCACAACTGTTTGTTATTGAAAATATTTAAAAAAAATATGTATTTTATTTCACAAATCGATGTTAATTTTGGTGAGTTTGTTAGTTGTATTTCTCTAATTCATACGTTTTTTTTACATAAAAGTTTGTTCACATGCGCAAAAATAAATATTAAATATCCTCATTTAAAAGATCGAGGTTAATTCAACTCTTTTTTTTTCATAATGCACGGAATGGCATGCTAAAAAGAATTTACGCACTTTCGGAATTTCTTGTAAATGTCATAACACTACTGAAATATCAAGAACGGCCTATAACAATCTAGATCTGATCTACAACCTTCGGGAAACGTCTTAAACATTCGAGAAACACCTAAAAAAGGCGAAAATACCGTCTCAGTTGTTCTAGTCAACTGTAGACATTTATAGACATTTCTCGAAGGTATTAGATAATTGTAGACTGTTCAAGAACCTACGATATTTATAGCCGACACCTATGAGATAGTAATAACGACTTTTATCAAAATATTTGAACATTTTTTTTATTTATTTCCCCTGCCGGCAGTTAATAGTGCTATTTGTACCCCTGGGGATTGTGCTGGGAGGAACAGAAAATGGTTTGCGCCTTTGCCCTGTATGTACTGTATTTTTTAAGGATCACGCACATGCGGTGTGGCAAAATCGCTATCATTGATGGTGGTTTGCAAATTCGGAATTTTCAAACCACCCCATGAAAAATAATCATTAATGTGACTCAAAAACAAGGGTGAAAATAATTTATACCAATAATAACGGTTTAAAATTAAATAATTTAGATTTTTTTTTATATTAGGGAAGCGGTGAATAATAAAGCACCTCTAATAAAAAATCAAATCAATTTTCCATACAGCTCTTTGTTCAATTTAACTTTCACAAAATATTTGGTAACACCCACTTTAGACCCCGCCCTCTCTCACTCTCTCTTCCTCGTAGATTACTGATCGTTCTGTAGGCTAGTTAGTGCATGCTTGTCCTTGACAAGATTAATACGCATGTGATAAAAATATTGGTGAACAGTTGACAATGCTATGGTTGTGGTGTATAGTGTTGTGAACATAGTAGTGTAGTGTTGGTCCTGACAAAAAGACGGGTACGTCTCGAAACCGGTAGACCTAAAATCTGGTTGTGGTTTATAGCAATTTAACTAGCACTCCCTTAATTATAAATATTACAAATATTCATGAAACTGATATAATTTGGGTCATTATCTATACTAATATTATAAAGAGGAATGATTTGATTGTGTGTTTGAATTGAATTGGCTCCGAAACTACTGGACCGATTTTAAAAATTCTTTCACATTTAGAATCCTACATTATCCCTGATGAACATAGGCTAAAGAATATTTTCAAAAATGTTAGGGATCCGTATGAAAACTTCGATAACGTAACCCAACGTGTGAAAAAATTACGAAAAAAAAACTTTATATTGCGTACGCTGCGGAAATTATTGCCAATAGAGCAAACTAATGTACCACAGTTTTATAGAGGACATTAATATCTACAAAAAAGTATATATCTAAGTATTACAGTTATGTTACAATAACTTATGTTAGTTAACATTAGATGGAAACATTGTTTTTTAGAGAACAGCGCACCCTTTGTTTTCCCTCACAAACTTATTTCTTACTTAATCCTTAACCCGTGCAACGCCGGGTACGACCAGCTAGTTTTAAATAAAAAAGATATAGAGAAGATGTTAGAAATGATACCAAGGCGACGGCGTACAACTAGATAGTAAGCTTTGTGTAAGACTTAATCAACAATTTTTGATTTTGCGTATTTATAGTAATTAGTCCCAGTTCTGTTCTCCTGGGGCGACAGTCCGATTCCCAACGTCTTGAGCGCAAACCGAATATATAATCAAAAATATTGAAAGCAAAAATATAATTACTCCCTTTATATTAACTCGTGGCGTCTGCTTGCTTGCTTGCCGGCTTGCCGTCGAAAAAAAATTGGATCGACTTTTAACCCTTTTCCCGTGATCCAATCGAGCTGAAACTTGGCAAGTGTACTCGTGGCGATGATCAAAAAGATCTGTCAAATTTTCGTTAAAAAAAAGTAATAATTATAGTATAATTTCGTATTTTTAGAAATTTTATTGGTTTTTTCAAATTGGAATCATTAGAAAAGTTTGATTACTTGCAACGGCGGCCCGATATCGTCGCGGAATATTTTCTAAATTTGAATTACTCCGTCGGTATACATAATAGGTACTTCGCTACGAATTTCGAAAATCTAAATTGACTGACAAACGTTTTTAGAATTTAATCTTCAAAGCATGAAGTGCCTTATCAAAGCTCAAAACCTCTGGCATTTTAGAAATATATATAATTACCTTAAGTTAAGTGTTATGTTGTATGTTTTAATTCGCCTTTAATTGTTGTTATATTTTACAAAGAAAGGGGGCATAATAAAAACTTGGTTTTTATGGGTTAGTTTTTTTTATGTTAAATTCTCAAATTAAAAAAATATCAGAACTATAAATAATATCCTTACACACTTTTTGAAGGGATTTATTTGTGGTGTTGCCAGCTTGTGTTGATAAATCATTACCGCCACCTGTCAGTAAGGCTTTGAAGTTATATCGGGCCGGAAATGATTCAGACTTCCTGGCGAGCGCTTTTATTCCTTTAAATATAGTTTTTATCGTAACTTTTAAATTAGGATTGGATTTTATCTAACAGAAAAAAAAATTGTCAAAGAATTGAACGCGCGCTTTATATTTGTAAAATGCTTTTACATTTTTGAATATCGAAGGGAATATAACGGAAGACCGCCACAGAGACGGGAAGACGACATCCGGAAGTTTTGTGGGAGGCAGTGGGCGGGGAAACCACCGTACAAGAATGATTTTTTTTAGAAAAATAAAGTTACGAGTTTTGAGAGGTAGATCGTAGAAATTGTGAATAGAATTTTTAAATTTAAATAAAAATACAATTTTAAAAAGCCAATAAAATATAAGATACAATAGTCCTAAAAAATATTTATACCTGACAAATAGTCAATCAAATCTAAACATAAAAATAACAGATTAGAAAAAAAATTAAACTGAAACAAAAGAAAAATATATACACACACCTACTAGACATATAACATAATCATGAAACTGTTTTAAAATGCAAATTTATACCTTGTACCTGTAATACTTCCTTCTCTGTTCACGAGTCTTCTGACTCTCATACAGTTAGAAAAATAAATTTTCCGTATTTTTGAAATGATGTTAATTTTTGTAAAAAGGACAAAACATAAATAAATACGTAACGTTCGTAACTTTCTATTTTATTCTTAACAAACTAGTCACCCAATTACAAAAACCGCAATAGCAGAGTAGAAAAAAAAAAAAAGTTTTTATTAATTTTTCACAAAAAGTGTATTGTGCAATTATATTTTATTCAAAGGGTTCATAAAATATTTATACTTGGAACTTTAATGTCACTCTAGGACCACCTATAAGGATCAATAATTACCTGTTAACGGTCTGTTTGTTGAAAAATTAAATATTTTATCACTAAGCCATTATTAATTATTAAAGTGTACCGTGTAATTATATCGTATTCAAAGTGTTCTTAAAATATTTATATTTTGTACTCTAATATCACCCTAGAACTATCTATTTGGTTCAATTATGACATGGTTAATGGTATCTTTATTAAAAAATAAATAAATGAAAATGTTGCACCACGAAGTGACCAGATATTTATTTATTTAACGCCCTTATGTGCTTTTACAAATATACAGAATAAAAATTTTAAAAAATAACATAAGACAGTTAAAAAAATAATACAGTTAAAAGTTACAATAATAATAGTTAAAAAGTAATAATAATAATAATAATACAGAAAAACATGAGACAGATAAAATAATAATACAGTTAATAATACAATAATACAGTACAAAAAAAAAAATTCAATTCGTCAGTGGTTGTTGACACACGCGTTCTATCATTCTCTGTGTTGAACTGTCTCTAAAACAATAATTCGATCAACAGTGCTATGGAAGATATAAATGTACATTGATAATAGAACTGTGATTAATTTAGTGAATTCATTTTGGCGACAAGAGAAGGTTTAGAATAAATAATATCGCAAATATACTTGAAGAACAATAAGTCTCAAGAAAGTGACAATAATAATAATTTAGTTTCAACCACCTACATTAAGTGCAATAGAGTAATAAAGTAAATAAAAATAATAATAAATAAAAACAATCAATAAAGTGAAAAGCAATCATGCACTGTGCGAGGAAGGAGTGCGAATCCCCGCTATTGCTTGAGGACGCGTTAACTTGCTCTGTCTGCAACGATACCTACCATTATTCCTGCGTTGGCCAGAGTGAACGGAACTTCCGAAAACTTGGTGACAAATCAAAAAGTTGGAAGTGTAAAAAAAATTGCACTAGCCTCTTCCAAGACACAATAAGTGCAAAGTCCACCAATAAGCCTTTAAACAACTCATTGGAGGAGAATATTGCTTCCATTCTCGAAGAAATCACGAAAATTAGACAGGAATTTAAAACAGAATTATCGAACTTAAAAACCGAAATAAGTAAATCGATTGATTTCTGCATGAACCGAATCGTTGAAGTAGACAATAGGGTGTCTGAATTGGATAAGAGAATCAAACCTCTTAACAATCTTGAAGAGGAACTGAAGTTACTAAAGACTGATCTTAACCAACAAAGGGACACATTGAACCAACAAGAACAATGGCAGCGCTCAAAAAACATCGAAATCCACGGCCTTCCTCCGATTAGTGAAACTCATTTGTTCGACACATTCAAAAATTTAGCCAGATGTTACAATATCGAACTGAACGAGGATGACATCGAATACTCGCACACTATTACGTTACCCGCCACCTCCAATCATGCAGTCACTATTGGCGGTGTTGGCCAATCCAGGCCGTCGAGCTATCAGTATCCGGTCAAACTCACACAGCCGTTCAACGCACCATCCACGTACTGCGCTTCAGAAGCAAGCTAAAGAGAGATCTACTGTTAAAGGAGGCGCGGCGCCATAAGGGTCTTACTGCCGCTAACTTGGGATTTACTAACTCCACCGGTCTAATTTATGTTAACGTTAACTTAACCAAATCTAATAGAAATTTATACAAAAAAGTTCGCGATATTGCTAAACAAACGCAATATAAATACTCGTGGTTGAATTGTAATGGATTTATATACGTACGCGCAACAGATAACTCTAAAATAATAAAAATATTAAATGATAACGATTTGAACAAGATTATATGACTACACTACACTACTTTTATAACTCAAAAATTAACTGGTTTCATTTTGGGGGTTATACAATATATAACATTCAGGGTATTAAAAACGTTCTTCTGTTATAAAACGTCAATATATAATGGTTGGCCAAAACATAAAAATAATAAATTCAAATGTGCTAGTTGCTTACAATACAAAAAAATAAATATGGTTATATGTCTTAAATGCAAAAAAAGCTAGACAAGCCAGAATACTACATCACCTTCCCAAACAAAAATGGCTTTCTCATGTATAAATAATTTAGATACAATAAAGCAAATAAAAACCGACACGCTAGACTGTGCCTCTAAAGCTCACTTTCATTTAACAGGCAATACAACATAAAAATACTTAATCTGAACATCCGATCGCTAGAAAAAAACTTTGACAATTTATTAATATTCCTAACTGACACCAACATGGAATTTGACATAATAATCCTGACTGAGTGTTGGACGACAGACAACACCATACTCAGACCCATTAACAATTATGAACCATTCAGGAGAGAAATTTCTCAAAACAGATCGGATGGTGTTGTTGTATATATAAATAAACAAGTAAAAAACGTCACTATCTATGAACCTACCTTATTACATGCAAATTGTTTAAAAATAATAATTAACAACACCCTTGCAATACTAGCTATCTACAGATCGCCTAGCAACGCATGTATTACGGAATTTATTAACTCACTAGAAGAAAACATACATAACATTAACATTTATCAGACTTGTATTATAGCGGGTGACATCAATATCAACACTATTGGTCTCAAACACAAACAAGCACACGAATACGAGTGTCTAATGTCAGCATATGGCTATCTTGAAACAATAAGAGTAGCAACACGGGAAAACAGAGAGTCAGGTTCTTGTCTTGACCACATATATGTAAAATCAAAACTAAGCATACAGACTGCTGTCATTAAATCAACAATTACCGACCATTACAGCACTGTGCTAGGGCTACACGGCAATACCACAAAACTTCAACGTAAGCAACATCTAACAAAAATCCAACAAATAAACTTCGAAGAACTTAAAACTGATCTAATTACAGAAAGCCGGATAGACGTATTAAAAGAAAAACAAACGGATGTAGCTTTATCTAGATTCTTAAACACTCTTAATAAACATATTGAAAAAAATACTACCTCTTATGTTAGAAAAATAAATAAATGTATAAAACCCTGGATAACACCGAATATAATAAAATGCACTCATAAACGTGACCAACTTCATCAGCAAGTAAAAAAAACATCCATTCAACCATTCACTATATAAGTATTATAAAAGATGCCGTAATATATGTAACAACATAATAAAAAAAAGGAAAGAACAACACTACAAACAAAAAATCGAACAAAACAATAATACTAAAAACATATGGAATGTCGTAAAAGAATTAAATGGTATTGAAACACATTAAAAAGTAACATTAATACTTTGGTACACAACAACACTACCATCACTGATAAGAAAGAAAAAGCAGATAAACTGAACCTTCACTTCTCCACAATTGGTGAAACACTAGCGCGTAAAGTATTAAATAAATACAAACAGCAGTCACACTATAATAATATAATAACTAACGGACCCCATCTCCCCAAATTTGAGATCTCCCCTATCTGTTACAAAGATGTGGAAAAAATAGTAGATGACCTGAACATAGACTGCTCTCCAGGCCCGGACGGAATATCCGCTAGAGTAATTAAATCGTTCAAAGAAATATTACTAAAACCTATAGTTCATATATTTAATTTAAGCATCACAAAAGGTATTTTTCCGTCCCAACTAAAAACGGCTAAAATCACACCCGTACATAAAGCTGGCAATAAAGACGATCCAAATAACTACCGACCTATATCCATCCTAAATTTACTATCTAAGCTTCTAGAGAAATGTGTTTGTAATCAATTCACCAACTTTTTAGAAAAACATCAAATTTTAGCCAACAACCAGTTTGGATTTAGAAAAAATCGGGGTACACAAGAAGCAATACAGGAAGTTATTGGTTATATTTCAGACAAACTTGACAATAATAAAAAATGTATAGCAATAGCACTAGACTTGACGAAAGCTTTTGACACAGTTTCACATGAAAAAATGCTTCACAAACTAAAACAGACTGGACTTTCGGAAGCAAGATACAACTGGTTCAAAACTTACCTTACAGACAGAACACAATTTACACAACTTGACAAAACTAAAAGTGACGAACATTACATCAAATACGGAGTCCCTCAAGGAAGTACACTAGGACCTGTTTTATTCCTCCTATACATAAACGATTTATGCAAGCTAACAACGGGGGGGAAAGTAGTTACTTTTGCAGACGATACAATACTCCTGTTCCACGCTTCATCATGGGATCTTGTTTTCAAAGCAGATGAACTGGGTTGCAACATAGTAAAACACTGGCTGGAAAATAATTTGCTAACAGTCAATCTCAAAAAAACTAAGTATTTGACATTCAGCATAGATAAAAGAGGGCAGCCATCTAGCGATTTAAAATTGACTAGGCATGATTGCCAACACCAAAACTGTGATTGCACCCCCTTGGAAAATGCAGATAGTGTGAAATACTTGGGAATCATAATAGACAGGCACCTAAACTGGAAACTTCACATTGAAATATTATCGGGAAAACTTTTAAAACTCATTTACCTTTTTAAATCCATACGTAATATTTTTAATAAACAGCAACTCAAAACCATCTATTATGCTCTTGCCCAGTCATTTTTGAACTATGCGATTCCAAGTTGGGGAGGTACTTACAAAACCACATTAAAACCAGCTATAACGGCACAAAAAACATTGCTCCGAGTCATTAATAAGAAACCATTCACATACCAATCAGACAGACTATTCAGAGAATTTAATGTACTGGACGTTAGACAGCTGTTCGTTAAGTCTACCCTCATCTTCTACATCAAAAACACTAACCACCTAACAGCAACCAGTAACTCGCATTCACATAATACTAGACAAGCATTACGAAACCTTGACGAAATACCAAAAACTAAGACAACACATGGACAGAAAATTTACTCATACATAGGGCCTAAAATATTTAACATATTTAAAACAGACTTCCCGGAAATCAGAATATACTCAATTAATAAAATAAAAGCTTTAGCAAACAACTGGCTTACCTCCAAAGGTAGAACAGCAACTAAAAATTTACTTACTGTAATTGCATAATAATGTCTTCAAATAAAAATATATACCTATATAAATTAATTAATTAATTAAGGAAAATAAAAAATAATCTTAAACAAAACTTTAACCCTTTTTACATTAAACAATTATTCTACACATATTTACACTTGGACTTATGACTAACTCAACTTTCAATAACATTCCACTTGATACTCTATAGATACATAATAACTACCTTATGAAAATAAATACTACTGACGAACTCGAAAAAAAATTATAATTGTGTGCTATAACGCCACTCTGGGACAGGCGTAGCCTAGTAGAGTGGCATAATCCACAAATTAAACAAAACAAAAAAAATGTGTAAATTATCTTATGTTTTATCTTATGTT
>JADDOH010009322.1:0-21203 GCA_016648135.1 Agrypnia vestita
TTTCGATTTTTTTCATAAGTGAGAATGACAAATATATCAATATCGGGTACTTTAGTAATACAAATTTCGTGATCCTAGTTTTACTAATACAAAGATCAAGACATTTATATTTGCTATAATACATATTGCGTTTTCAAAATGATTTCTTTAAATATGCAAAAATACACTTTTTTTACAAAACTAAAGACTTTTTTCATGACTTTTACAATTTATGACGAATTTCGCAATCGCATCGCGATTTTTCTGTACCTTGTATTTCGATTTTTACATAATTTTCGAACAATTTAACGGGAATCCGCATGATTCAAGATGTTTTTTGGATCCCCTGAATTTTGAATTAACGAGGTTCCACTGAATTCTAATTTACAAAAACATTTAGAAGGAAGGTAACTTATTGGTCTAGTGGTTAAGACTTTCACCTAGTGATACACGAGCCCCATTCTAGGAGACAAGTAAGTTAGACATATCATGGATGTTTAACTTAGTTTGAAAATAATAAGAATATTGATATAACACATATTCCATGTTCGCATCTATATTACTTACTAAAAAAAAAATTGTTATTAAAAAAAAAAAATTGGTACAAATAGGAAACAATATTTTTAGATATTCTTATTTTTTATTTTATCAACATTCATTACTCACTTAATGGGTCAGTCTAATTATTATTATGTGAATATTATCTAAATTATATATATAAAGAAAATAAATATTTATGTTCATTGAAGATTATTCTAAAACATCTCTTTCATTTAAATTAACCTCTTCATGTTATGCTTATGGTTTTTTATGATTTTTTTTGTAGAATGATTACAGTTTTAAAAGAACAACAAAATTAAGAGAAAACATAGAAAAGAGAGAAAATTATAAACTTGAAAAATTCTAAAGTTTCATAACTCATCACCAATATGCATTATCCCTTTCAACCCGGATCGATACGATCGTGCGTTCACATAAAAAAATATTTCCCGCTAGCTAAACCGTTTTTCGGATTCAATTCGGCCTGCAATGGTCGTGCGTTCACGTGCGATAATTCACAAATTGTGTATGACAATCGATACAAGTGCGTGAACGCACAATCATTGCAGGCCGGTTTGAACCCGAAAAACGGTTTAGTTAGCGGGAAATATTTTTTTATGTGAACGCATGATCGTATCGATCCGGGTCGAAAGGGATATTACCCTCAGGCCCGGTTGTTTCAAGTTCGATCAAAGTAAGCGGTCGATTAAAGCATAGATTTTTACGAAAACGGATCGTCTGATTGGTGGAGAACGTAAAAATCTGTGCTTTAAAAGAACGCTTACTTTTATCAAACTTGAAACAACCGGCCCTTAGTGTACCAAAGAATAATCCACAAATTGTGTATGACAATCGATACAAGTGCTTGAACATCATCTAGATATCTGCTACTGTTTACTAAGAAAAGTTTTAACAAGGTTACCAACTTTTGTTCTATTTTAACTGCAGCTAGAGAGATTCTAATTCACCCAACTGACGATCTGAACATCTATGGTCAATGGAGTGACATTTGATGTTTCACTAAGTGTGAAGTGAGGCGCAAGACGGTGAATCTCTGAGATATGGTGTATATGAGGGGGTACCCAAAAGAAATCGAAATAGTGTTGAGGTGGGCGGAATTTTTGTAATAGAATGCCTTTCAGGGTCATTATTTTGTTATGACAGCTTTAAATATCTGACTATAATAGAAAAGGAGCAGCGCATAAGCAGGTAGGCAATTCCCGCTCGGGCTTCTGGTCTACCTGCTATCAAACGATCAGAGGCGTCTTTACAAATGTGTGTGTAATATTTGTCGGATTGAAATGAAATTTTCTCTGAATATACTTAAATATATGTGCATTACGAAAATGAAATAAAAAAATTGATATTTTGAAAATCCTGAATGCGTATAACCCCTTAAAGGAACAAAATGATCCAAACTTTTTTCCAGAGCTATCACGGGTGACGAATCATGGTGCTATATGTATGACCCTGGAAAGAAGCACCAATCAAGCCAATGGAAGACTCCACGTTCGCCTCGCCCCACCCCCAAAAAAGTCCGTCGGGTGAGATCGCCGCCCACCCATAAAAAAGTCCATTGGATGAGATCAAACAATCAAACATCAAACAAGCTAATTTGTTTTCGATGTAAGTCTTCCACTAATAGTTTGTTCCACCGGGTCAGGCAATAACCAGGCTGAAAGTTTTGAAAAAATTGCATCACAGTTTGCTGCGGAAAAAGCCTGATTTGCGACAGACTGGTTCTTCTACCACATCAACACCCCTGCTCATACAGTCTCTGTGTGCCAATTTTTGAAAAAAAATGTTATGATCGCTTTACCCTCCCCCCCCCCCCCTATTCATCTTCTGTGACTTCATTTTATTCTGTGAAAGCATTTTATCCACATTGCTGAGGTGAAGAAAATATCACAGAGGCGCTGTAAAGCATCACAGAAGACGAATTTAAAAAATGTTTCCGACAAAGGAATAAAAAATTGCTCAAGTGTAGATGTGCTCCAATGTAGAGTACTTTAAAGATGATTAAAGTATGGATAGTAACAACATGTATTTATGTATTTATATTATGTATGTACTATTTTATATATTATGTATTAAATAATGAGAAAAATACAGTTTGATGAGCAATAAATTAATTATAACCTGTTTTCGGCAGTTGGGTATTTGTGCAAATGCAGGTGACAATAATGTCTTTACAAATAATTTTGCATCAGAAAGAAACGGTAAAAGTAAGGTGTCCACACTGACTATGACAAAAAGGATTCCAAAGACATTTGAATATCACTTACGATCCTAGGTTAATGTTTGTACCCACATTTGAATCTCCTTGTCGAATCAAAAGTCGCGTGTGAATTAAATTGTGAAGCAGTTGGTACTACTAAAGCTGTGATGATGCCATGTTGAAGGTTAGACTGTGTACCATGCTGTTGTCACAGCAGGTTGAATCAACACCACTGAATAATAATTATTTGCTTGTTTATATCCAGTAATCTATGTTGACAGTAAGACATATGTTTTTCTAACAACATGGAACAATATGCGAACGAAATGTGTACGCATAACAAACTACAATATAAGGCATTCACTTGTAAATGCAAGTTGATTAACTAATCACAAGTTACAAAGAAACAGAAGAAATACATATTTTAGCAATGATTAACATTAGAATCTGTGCTTTTTTGCTTGAGAATGCATTATTGAAAACATTCAGGCTAATGGGTTATTGAAAATCTTTTTAGCCTTTCCTTCTGCCTAAGTAATTTGGTGAAAATCTTTTTTCTAAGCTATAGAGTATAAAATTAGATAGCGAAGAACTAATCCCGTCTTCATTTGAGGGTATTGGGACACAGCGGAAATATGTTCCCACCTTGGTAATTGTGTATATTTAATACACATTTATACTGCAGTTAACATATTTATTCTTGCAATATTAATTTCTCTAGTAAAAAACATATTTTTTACAATAAAGGTATATTGTTTTTTAATTTCTTTCCTAATTGAGTCTCTTCAAGTAAAAACCTCTTTCAAGTTGGTTTAAAGTATAAGTTCGTTTAAAGCATAGATGATTTTTGCGTTCTCCACCAATCAAACGATCCGTTTCCGTAAAAATCTATGCTTTAAATGAACTTTTACCTTAATCCAACTAGAAACAACCGACCCTTACTGATTTATTATACTTTTTAAGAGTAGGTACCTATTAAATTTAACTTTTACAGAATTTTTTCAAAATTTACAAGCTTATAGCAATTTTTTCAAAAATGTCAAACGTATTGGAACCAGCCGCAGAACCAGACAGTATACCAAGGTTTACGTTGGTTCATGTCTATATATTTTGATGGTCTGCGATTCTCATCATATTTTCAACAATGCACATCGTCGGAGAGTTAAACAATATTTTATTTTTTACAATATGCATACATGTTGGGATCTCCATTTGTTGACAAGAAGTACAAAATTACTGCTGTATAAAACATTGCTATGGCCAGTGCTCATAATATATGGTGCTGAATGCTGGGCCTGAGTAAGAAAGAAGAAAATGCGCTTCTGGTTTTTGAAAGAAATATGTTGAGGAAAATCATTGATCCCTCTGCGAAAATGGAATATGGAGGAGGGATAAATTCAGAAAGTGGGTTAGGGAGCTGTCAGATACGCGAACAATAGACAATTATTCAATAATTTCCATAGATATGTGTAAAATTTCAAAGGAAAAGGCCTCATTTGTCAAACTTACTAACGGTTTTTAAGTTGGAATTACTCATTTAATATAAGAGTGCCGGATTATTTTATGACATTTTTGGAATCAGGACACTCAATACACCATAAGATTAGTTAATATTTCATACAGCTCCCTAACCCACATTCTGCATCACACCCTATGGAGGATATGGTATAACCATGAGCTGGAAAGTCTTTACAATGAGCCCACCATTATTAAAGACATAACGTCTCAGATAGTTGGGACTGTACAGCGAATGGAAGAAAATTGAATCCCGAAAAAGATTCTCAATACACAACCACAGGGGAGAAGAAGTGTGGGAAGACCGAAGCTAAGATGGATGGATGGCTAAGGGCAATCGGTTCGACAAACTGGAAAAGGCGGGCGATGGACCGCGTGGGATGGCGAAAAATTCTAGAGAAGGCCAAGACCGATGATGATACATATTGGGACATGAACAAATACAGGACGTCTCTTAGCTAGCAGCAAAAAACTTTGGGGGAGTATTCTTCATTCAATTATGAATAGAAAATATTCTTTATGGGATGAAATATCAGCATTTAGAGAGATCATTCTTCTTCAACGGAAGTTGGCCAGCATCACTTTATTTACTGTGGCCTAGAATAGCTCCACAGTGGACTGACCAAATAAAGGTTTATAATAAAACAATATTTCGTCTCGCGTTACAAGTCATCAAATGTTGTATGTCACTTTTAAAATACAGTGTATAAACAGGTGATATTAATTTATTGTGTTTATTCAAATGTTTTCGCAATTTAAGGCTTCACCTACTATTTTGAAATAGAGTTTTGCACCCAAAACAATAATTTGTTACTGAATAATATTTTGTATACTGAATAATGATAATATTTTTAATGGCCTTCTTATTATGGTTTTTCATTATTGTTTTTGGGTTTAGAAAATAATTGTCTCTAATAATAATGGTTAGACATGAGATTTGTTGTTTTTAGTATTTTTTCACACCCACCTCCACATCTTAGTTTTTATAGCATGGTTTTGTATATTTATTTTTATTTTTAACCGAAATGAAAAAAAGAACCGAGATATGTATTGTAGGTACTTACAGGGTGTATCGTAGCTAGTAGCATAAATGTTGGGGATAGTTCTTCATTCAATTTTAATTCGAAAATATTCTTTACGTTTTGGGTGAAATATCAACAACAGGAGATAAGTAACATCAAAGTTTGCATTTTTTTCAATATTCTCACGTTCGATTGAGCAAAAATTACATAGCAATTCGATTGAGCAAAAATTACAAAAAATCTTAACTGAGAAGGCAACACGAGCGCCACCTACATAATTTGTATAAATACATCAATATTGGCAGTCTTATTGAGGTTCTATTATTGACGCCAATCTAATTTAAACCCAGTTTTTTTATTTAATATTACATACAGTTTATTGCATTTTTTTTCTAGACTATTAAATTTATAAATAATACATATATTTTCTTCCTGTACCTCTCCAAAAAAAGATTAATTCTTGTGCTTGTAGAGGGAGTTATTTTAACAAATTCTCCTTGTGTCTCAGGTATATTACAGGTATGTTACACGTTCGATACCAAAGCTACACAGGTATCAAATAGATTTCTATCATCACGCTAACCAGTCAATTCAATCTGGAGGAGTGGCTAAAATATAAGTGTTTTATGAATATAAAACTGGCTTCTCACGCACAGGGTTCCGGGTTCGATTCCTGGTGAGATCACAATTTAATCTGTGTGATTTACTCAAGCCTGGGTGTTTTGTGATGTATTTGGGCCTCCTGGCCTGTTGAAGCGTAAAAAAAATAATCTATTAATTTATTCATCCAAAGAATCAAAATATCAAATTAAAGCCAATATTTTCATCGCAATGAAAGAAATGTTGACATTTGACATGTCTTGACATTTTTCGTAGAAATGCAGGCATAAATAAACCACGCTTAATCCATTAGCAACTATTAAAGACCTGGGAATAACCTTTGATAACCCCCTCAAATAACCATCACATAGACGATATCTCTAGGCTAGCATCCAAAACTCTCGGCTTCGTCCTCAGAACAACAAAATAATTCCATCCCTCATCAGAGGCCTACTGAAGTTCTCATCAACAATTTGGTCACCCAATTACGAAATTCACAACCACAGAGTCGAAAAAATCGAGAAAAAATTCCTTAACTCACTGACACACCGACAAGGCCTAAATGAGTTGCTCGATACATACAACAAAAGACTCGAAAATTTCCATATAACCTCATTAGAAAAAAGACGTAAAATCACAGACCTTATGACACTCCACAAAATAGTAAACAACAAACTGGACTCGCCCTCAATACTCTCGCAAATAGATATTAATATACCTGCCCGGCCTCTGAGATCCCAAATACTATTCCACACAAAGGTCTATAACACCAACATAGGTTACTTCTCTCCTCTACCTAGAATGCTAAACCAGTACAACGAGGTCACATCACGTAACCCCAACATCAACATATTTCATATGACACAACCTCAGTTTAAGAGAGAAATTATATCACTCCTGACCGAAAATAATTTGAGCGTGTAAGACGGACTCTTCGGAAATCAACCTAAACAAAAATTTTTATTGCCACAAAGACGCGGGTATACATTTTTTGACTTGGTTGACCTGGGAGCCTACGTGCCTATTATGTCGTGCGGAGATTGTAAACTTCGTTCATCTTGTAGTCACATATTGTGCTATACTTATATTGTATAATGTATTAATGTTTTACTGTAACTGTACTAATCACCTTGTCCTAAATGATTATCCATTAGGATCATTCTGACCTGTCGATATTCTTTAAATAAAAAATATAAAAAATGTCTATTTTTGGGTGTTGGAGTACAACCTTAATATTTTAAGAATAAGGCGAATTGTTAATAAATTAATTGTTTATGTTGTCTTGAAAGAGTATGGAATATACACAGACTACTTCAAATTTCAAACAGTAAAAGTAAAGGAATACCCTTAAACAATCAATTTATACAAGTGGCACATTTGTCTAAATTTCACCTACAATTTAACGAGGCCAAAAAATATTATTCGCTGTATGTTTGCAAATTGGTTAGTAGAAATCACTCACTTTCAAGTATTAATTCGAGTTGAAAGGGTGTATTTTTGTGGATACCTATATTCCCACCTAGCATTCGTAAATTTTTTTCTCTCTTTATTTTATTATTTTAAATTTAAATTAAATCCACCTCCAAATTTGGATTAAATTCTGTAGCCTAAAAATTAGTAACCTTATGGTGAATGAATGTTATTTATCTTGAAACTCATCTCAGGACTCGTAAAGGACAGTACAGTAATACCCCGAAGTTATGCGATAGGTGGGACCGACGAAAATCACTTAAATTTATTTTGCATAAGTGGGGGTACAACTTTGCGTATAAAAACATACAATTTTGTTTAATTGGGACCAAGGACTAACAAAAACACTAGTTTATAAGAACAATATTTAATAAGATTGCAGTTCTTTATGCATATTAATATACAAAATATTAAAAATAAACGATTTTCGTAAAAAAGCCATTTCGATGTCGATGGCTTCATAAAATCTAACAAATTCATCTGACGACATAATGCCTTCTTTTTACACGCAGAATTTCTTCATAACAAGCTAATAATTTTACTATTCCTTGCTTTGTAGCTATAACGCATTCTTCGTTGAAGTCTATGTTTTCTAAAATTTTTAAGCCATTTTCAATTGAGCTGACACCTTCTTTAAAGCTTGCAATTGTCATGTGCTTTTCTGGTGGAATTGCGTCTTTATTTTAATTTTGCTTACACATCTCTAAACTGTATGATAAATCAATCTCAACTTTCATGAATCATTGAATCGTAATCGCGCACCTAGAGTCTGTGCAAAACACATACAAAGTGTATCACAGTAAGAGAAACATTGATGATAGCGGGCGGCAGTCTAGCGGCAGTCTTATCAATGTATAGCGGCAGTGTCGCCAATCGAACCAGGTAACTCTGGATTCACGTAAGTCGGGGTATTACTGTATAAAGTTGAGAGTTGAAGTGTTAAGAATTGAAGAAGAATGAACGAAAGTAATAGAGCAGAGTGGAATGTGATCTCAATATGTGCGCGTGTTAATAATTTTGAAATGTTCTCGGATCTTCATAGCTGTTCAGAATCTTCTGGTTACAGTTTTCTGGGATATTCTTTCATGTCTATTCGACCTTTCTAGCCAAAATTTTGGATCCTATTGCAGGGTCCACCATCAGAGATATACATACGGCTGAATATCCCAGAAAACTAATCAAAAGTGTGAGTAATCTGTATTAATATTAAGAGATTGCTTTGAAACTATGAAACAAATCTTCTAAAATGATTCGAAGTTTGTTTTTTTTTAATTGTGAAATTATTTCAATAGATCCATTTCATCTGAGTAGCGGTGTTCACAGAATGTACAGAAGATCAAAAAGTTGTATGGGTAAAGTTATTAATATACAAGAAATTTAAGAAAAAATTACACACTATGTTTTAAACCACTTAATTAAGTGGTTTAAAACATAGTGTGTAATTTTTTCTTAAATTTCTTATAATGTCAAGCCACAAAGTGTTTTCTTGCTTTGAAAAGTTTATTAATATACATTTCTCAAGTTGTAGGTTTAACCTTTGTTTAATGACGTTAGGGTGCACCTCTCTATGATTAAATTTTTTAGTAAAAAAATGATAATAGAAATTTTGAAAAATGTCTTCATGTTCTAACATCATGGGAAAGATTCTTCTTATTATTATTATTGTGCTTGCTGGTTATCGAACGATAGATATCATGTTGGCGATCATTATTTTGTTTGTAGCAGTTCGAAAAATTTGGACTGAAGACTTAGGCCCGGTTGTTTTTTTCATAGATTTTTATAGAAATGGATCGTTTGATTGGTGGAGAACGCAAAAATCTCTGCTTTAAATGAACTTTTATTTTGATCCAACTTGAAACAAGCGGGCCTAAGACAGATTCTTTATCAAGGATGTTCTCTGTCTTTCAGGGCCTCTTCTGCTAGTAATTTTGCTTTGTTCAATGCAAAAAGTGATTTTTTATTTAGTTATTTAATACACTATGTTGATAGATAGATGTACATATATAATAAATTTTTAATTCACATATTTTCTATTTGTGGTTGATCAGAATATACTATCCTGTATGTCTTCAAAGTCAACATCATTCCTTGAAGAGCTTATATTTTCGTGATATTGGAAATATGAGTTGGCCCATTAGCCTTCCAAGAGATGGCATTGACATTTGGGACACTCTGTATAAGGAATCTTTAGAACAACAACATAACCTAACAATAAACAATCAAGTCTTACATGAATTTGTATTTTCTTTCTGTGGACGTGCCCTAGATGGTAGATGTCAAAATGTTCCCTATTCTAATCAAAGATTTCTCTTAGAGTTGAAATTAACATGGCTTTTATTTTACAATAAGAGAACAACGAGAGGCAAGATGCAACGTTTTGTATACTTGGACTGCAATGTAAATGAAAGATGGAATAAGAATTCCAAATACCGCATTGAAGATTGTGCAACCTTTATGAGAGAGAAGCTCTGCAGTCATGATCTCAACTTTGGATTACTTATTTTATGGAATGAAAGCATAGACACTTACTAAAGAATTGATAAGTTAGCTTGAAGTATTGGAGATGTGGATCTACAGAAGAATACTCAAGATGAACGGACAGAGTTACAAATGAAGATGTTATGATTCAGATGAATAAAGAAAAATAAGCAATTAAAACAATAAAAATTTCAATATCGAGATGAGACATTCAGAGAAGTATGATATCTTGCACCTCAAAATGCAGGGAAAGATTGCTGGAAGTCAGGGATCTGGAAGAAAGAGACCATCATGGCTGAAAAACCTAAGACAGTGGTTTTGCCAGTCTACTGTAGGGCTATTCAAGGTCCCAGTAAATTAAGTGATGATAGCCAATGTCCGTTGAACGGAATAAGAAGAAGAATAATATAAACGATTAGAAAATAAACCAAATGGATGCTGTTTATTTAAAGAATATACCTTGATATGGGGATATTTGCCTGATTCGGCGCGTGCCGCCCCTTTTATAGGGGAAATAATGGGACATCGCTTCTACTCCGCCAGGCGGCGGAGTGGGGGAGTGGCCGAGCCCGTACTTGGAGCGGGAAGGGCATTACGTTAAGGTAGGGGGGCGGAGCTACCTTAACGGCGTTTCGTCCCATCAATCCCGCACGCATCAATCTTAATACAAATAGAAAGTGATAACGGTAAGCGTGGCGTGTAAAAGTTTAAGCTTTGAGTTTAAATAATAAATAGTTTTTACTTTTCAGGGACGAAGCTTATGATTTATTATAAATTTCTCGTGACTCTCATCACTGGTGTCTCCATCGGATCTAGCATTACCTACTTCTTGCTTAGCTCCAGCGAACACATCTCCCAAAATGGCTCCTTTAGGCAAGTCCACGAAGAATTGTTTAGTTGTATTATATTATCTTAAAAATGAATGAGTGATGGTGGATATTTGAACATTATGATGTATTTGTATGTTCATGGTTCCCCATCCACAGATATTAGACTAAAAATTGATTTCTGTATGTGCAGATTATGTCCTATCATATGTGAGGTTTTAAAATTTTTATTTTTACTTTGTATATTTGGACAAGATACAATCCACTTTATTTACCCAGCCAATAAATGCTTGGTGGCGAGACCTTTTACATACTCAAATATATCTGTTTGCATAAGGTGTACAACCATGCTTTTTCTTTTAAATAAAAATATTTTTTTTTGTTTTAAGTCACTTTATTGATATTATAAACAATGTCTAAGGCCCGGTTGTTTAAAGTTCGATCAAAGTAAGGGGTCGATTAAAGCATAGATTTTTACGAAAACGGATCGTCTGATTGGTGGAGAACGTAAAAATCTATGCTTTAAAAGAACGCTTACTTTAATCCAACTTGAAACAACCAGCCCTAAGAGTTTCGCTTGCACCCATCAGGACAGTATAATATAAACTAACCTGATCCAGATATTTGCATTACATAGAACTTAAATAATTAGATAGAGTGAGAGCATATCAGAGGGGGACAGAGTATCAGACTTCGTTGCAGAGGGGGAAGGAAAGCTAAAAATATATTGGGATAATGGGAACAGCTTTAATATTGGGCTACTAGATAAGTTGTTTACATTATACTGTCCTGAAGAAGGTTGGGTGCAACTGAAACCGGTAGACATTGTACCCACATTATATCAATAAAGTGGCTTAAAACAAAATATATATTTTTATTTAAATTATTATGCCAAGTCACAATGTGTTTGCTTTCTTTGAAAATTTTGTTCTTTTTTCTGTTTTATTAATTCCGGTCGTGGTGATGAAGCTGCCGTTATTTAGCGGTGTTTAGCTTTCACCATACCGAAAGCATCACATAAATACCAATGTCATATTTTTTCAAAAGTCAATTATATTAAATTCTTTACGATAAATCAATTTGATTGTAATTAATCATTTTATATGTCCCACAGCAAAAGTGATAATCCCTACCCACAAAACCCGCTCAGCTTGGGTGGAGTTAAATATGGTGGTGCCGTGACAGCGGATACATTTAATTTTAGCAAACACGGACATGATGAGACATTTCACAAATTGAAAAACACAACCGTGGCTGAGGAGATGACCAAGAAGGTCAGGGTTCTCTGCTGGATTATGACCACCCCATATAATCACGAAAGCAAAGCTTTGCACGTTAAGAGAACGTGGGGTTCCAGATGCAACATTTTACTTTTCATGAGTACCACTGCGGGTAATTATTTAATGAAACTTTAAAATATTGAAATAGCGAGACTGGCCAATGTAGATCTATCTGAAGGTATTTGAAAGTGCAAAGGGAACCTGGACATCTGAAAAGGGACATCTAAACTCCCTTTGGTATTCGATGTGTGAAAACTAGGTATGTTGCAGTTTGTGTATATGTTACAGCGAATTTGCATTTTTAGTGAGACTATACTTTCACTAGTAAAAATGTACTTTTCCCGGTCGGGCAGAGTGGGGGCAGTGAAAACATCTAAATCAACGAATTCTCAGATTCACTACACATAATCCGTGAAAATACATTACTCAAAGCATAGACAATATATCGGTGAAACCATCAATTTGTACACGTAATTCTTAAAGCGTAGAAAGTATAAAGGCGGCACTACACTAGGCGATTTTTATTCATTTTGCGGTCCTATTTTAACTCCTAAATTAAAATAGGACAGCGGCACCGCAAAACGAATACGAATCGCGAAGTAAGGTGTCGGCTGAAAGATCGCGCACTCGGGTTTTTTATGATATCTGACGACTGCCGGAACAAAACGAGGTTATGTCACCATGTAAATATTGGGGGGTTGAGGGAAAATTTTTATTAATGAATATGTATTTTGTCAATTAAGTTTATTAAATATGTTTTTTTATAACAATACAACAAAAGTTTATTTCTTACAAATATAGAAACATAAATAAATATACACCCGGTATTATTAATTTTAAATGAACCTTTAAAAGTGCGTCAAGTAACAAACACTCGATGCGAAAAATACAAAAATCAAAGAGATTCTAAGTCATCATTTACGTTTGAATTCATTGAGATTATTCCGCATTTCCAATTTTCTATCTTTTTATCAAAAATGTGTCTAATGTCGTTTGCGTTTCTTGTTTGCGCACGTGTAAGCACGGGTGGTAGACGTACAATAGGGATGGGCGTTGAATGGACGGACTAGTTGAAATCAACCGTTGACGTTGCATCGACGCGTCGACCGTTTACGTTTATCGCATGGACTAGTTGAATTCGTAGACGGTGGGCAGCGGACGCCGTGGTCGGTGGACGATTCGAGATTAACGCAATGCAAAGCAACGAGCGAGAGCAAGACAAAACGTCTCCGTTTATTTCTCTTTTATCTCTCGCTGTCGACTTGTACATGCCATAGACGGCTCGACGGGTAATTTCATTTCAACTCTAAAGTACACTACCATAGAGTGCAGATCTGTGTACACGAACTATGACTAGAGATTTGAAATTTGAATACATGCGTAGGGCGAGATAGGCTTAATAAGCTATTATCTATTATTTTTTTACTTGATTTTTTGTGATGTCACGTGCGACGATTCGGTGAATTCCCAATTTTACGCTGTATAAAATAAAACAATTCTGTTTAATTATTTTATTTTTTATTGAACTATTATTAATTAACAGGCCGGCTAGATATTTTTCTAAAATCAATATTTTATTCGATCGATCTCGACTTCTTATATCTACCTGAAAAGGGATGCTAAAATTTATTTATTGTGTTATTTCCTTACTTTTCAACTTTAGCATATAAATGATAAACAAACTTGTAGGGAATAAAATTTTCTATATCTAACTATGGTCCTTATTCAGGAGTCCAACATTAATTATTATATATGTAATATAATCTTGAATTTAGGTTTAATTAATTTTTATAAAAATTCCCTATTTTCAACTTTATAGATAAAAAAATAAATCTATTATAATTTTGTTTACACCACTTTTTATTGGTTTTTTACATGTTTCGGGAACAATGTTCCTTTTCTCAGATTGAGCATTAAACTAAAGTTGACAAATAGACAAATAGACAAAAAAAAACAAAAAAGACAAACAGATATATTTATTTATTAATAATGTCACCACAAAGTGAAAGCCTGACTTTGAAAGTTGTATTATTCAATAAATTTCTATATAACATCTCAAATGTAAAGTATTTTTAAATTATGTATTTATTTATAAATTTATAGATAATAAATAAATGTAAAGTATTTTTTACCGCACCTCATAACTGGCGCCTTTATTACGCAAAATCATTGTTTCCTTCAATTTTATTTACTCACATTTTAATGCTTATACCCAATACTTTCACTGCTTATATATGTAGTTTATATTTATATTTTACTGCTAACACCTGATATTGCTGTGTGTGCCTACTTCTTTCTTTGTTATAAATAGAAAGAAGTACATAAAACAATATGTAAAAGCCTATAATGTGCGTAAACAAATAAATAATAAAATATTTCTTTTTACAAATAAGCACAAGTAGCGGTTCTACTTTCCCCGAAACTATATTCCTTCGAACTTCTTTAAATTTTAAAAATTAACGTCATAAAAATAGCCAACGGCTGAGCCGTCGAGAAGCGTCGCGTTGAACCGTAGACAGTTGACCATCGTCCCGACGTTTAGATAGAACGTCCGGGACGTCCGCGTAACGAAGTTGACGCATCAACTAGTTGATCGTCTCGTCGATGGATGGACGTGGACGGTCTCGTTTCGTCGACGGTAAATACGTCGACGACCCATCCCTAACGTACAACATAAAGTGCGCGGTTTTTAAGTTCGCAAACTTACTCGGCTCGACGTCGGTGACAGACGTGAAGCTTGCTCGCACCGTATCATTTTTATGAGTTTAATCGACTGTTTTTTGAATTATAAGATGATCAGAATTTCGTAAGTGTTCGCGATTAAAATTTTAAAAATATATTACGTTTTAGTTACCTACCTAAACTAATCATTGAATATCAAAGACCAGTCCAGAAGTGTGACAGTTCGAGAAACAGAACTATCGCCACAGAATAGAGAATATGCTATCGCTCAAAGGATAAAAATTAGAAATACTGTCGCTTTGTGATGACTTTGGACTAGACTAGTGTAGAATGAGACACAAAACGCAAAATAAATTTTGAAAAACAAGGTCCATGTGCCATTAGAATCTTGTTATAAAATCATATAATGAAGAATTGGCGCAGACGAAACTTTCAACACTTCAAAATGACTATTTTAATAATATCCGTTACCTACATAATGTTGATTTGCACAGAAGAAATTAATAATGCAGTAAGAACCTTGTTCACGCAATGACTTATTAAATTGTTATTCAAGGCCCGGTTGTTTCAATTTGGATAAATAAAAGTTCGTTTAAAAGCATAGATTTTTACGGAAACGGATTTCAGACTTGTCAAATTTAATTTTTGACAGTTCGGAAACCAATAAATTCACTAGTAAGTGCAAGTTAAAATATTGTATTCATTTCTATTGGTGAAAAACTCTGAATATGATAAGAATGACCTTGAATTTACTTTCTCTAAAATGCCAGTGAATGATGGACTCTCTAGAAAATCAGATTCACTGTAACATATACAAGTTGATTGTTAAGTATAGCAAGTAGTAAGGCTCTGAATATATCGTCCCTTTAGAGCTAAAACTCACTAACTGCAATATTGGCCATAATGAATATGAACAAAACGAATATGAAGTTACGAATACAAACATTAATATTTTTTCCATCTCTATTCCAGGTAAAAATCAGTAAGTGAATATTCCGTGTCTATTTATAGTTATTTAGTGGTAAAACACATAATTTGAATATTTTCAATAATTTAATATCACATTTTGAATGTTTAAACCTTATTATCTCAAAACTACTCCAATGTCACTAAGTGAGTTTTACCTCTAAAGGTATTATATGCAGTTAAGTTACAGGGTCATTAAACGTCGAAGGTCGAATAGGAAGATCCCCCATTTGTTGAAATAACGGTGTGGTAATAGCTACAGGCACTTCTCTGGTAATAGCGCTAAGATCTGCAGGATGCCGGAAAAGTTGAAAAGTCAAGAGGGTGGGAGGTCATGAAGATCACAATCCTCAGTCATGAGGGAATGACTTGGATGATGATGATGAAGTTACAGGGTTACTTTCTGTATTTAATTACTCAAAGGCGAAATAGCGTGCATGTGGCATTGTTGGATGATTGATTGCCAAAGCCGAGAAAATAATGAAGATGAGATAGAGCCACATGCGCTTTGTGTCTGTTGGGCACATTCTTATGCATTTGCATCATTCATAGTGCCAATTGGAAATATCACCATGATACTTTTGTTAACACATCTTGTGCAGGAAGGGTATCTTTTACATAAACCTTCTTTAATAACTACAAAAAAGATAATAAACCTCCATCTTTACCTTTGGATATCATATTGCATTCTGTTGACCAGATTACAATTATATAATACAACAATAAAATTACTTTAGCATTATTATGATAATACAGAAATGTAAAAACCTTTATGTTTATGTTTAGTGAAGAACTCCAGTTGAAATGTGATATTTTATGTGTTCAGTGGTAGATATTTTCGACCATAAGTATTGTGTTTTATGTGCGGTTCCTGTACTTAGCAAGAACATTGGACAAAAACTATAAGAAGATTTCATCAAAAAATATTGAGCGGTTTTCAAGATATGAAAATTTTGTGAAAATATACGACGAGTTTGTGAAAATATATATTTTTTGCAAAACCCTGTTTCTTTACCCGCTAAAGTACACACACGAAAGTACACGTCAGTATCCGACATTTTGGGTACTTTAAATTTTTTGTTTCTCTATGTAACTAATAATAATTTTCTTGTTAAAACTATGTTATTTACAAACAAGTCAAATTATCTAATATTTTAGTAAGAGAAAACAATGTTATATTCTGGTAGCATTGTAATTGTTGATTTAAATACAAATAAAATGTGAGTTATTTTGTATAATTTTTTTTAAATTAGCGATGCGTACATGCGTACACAATATGTTTTATATCAATATTCTTACTATTTTCAAACTATGCTAAATGCATCTACTATAAAAGTACATATAACTAACTTGGTGGTCTCCTGGTGAGTGTTTGAACCACTAGACTAACAAGCTACTCAATTACAATGTCTCAGTTTGATGTAAGTATCAGATAATACAGTATTATATTAATATAACAAGTGATTAACTATGTATAAAACTCATAATGTTACACAAATCACCCGGCAATGCACCATATTCTGCGGAAACAGACAGAATGATGAATGTGTCAAGTTGCCAGATTCATTCACATCAGGGAGTGTGTCTGCAGCATGTCGAGAGATATCAGTCAGATCCGATAAATAAATATGTAAATATTTACATATTCGTTTTCTCACATAGTTCAAAGTAACCTGGTGTTCAATAAATATCAAGCCTTTGGTCAGAGGAAACACATTTATTCATACACACTATATTTTTATTCTAATCTCCTTCAAAGGAGTCCCTTTGGTAATGCACACTTCTCCCAGCGGTCCCGCCATAGTTGGAAACACTTCTGAAACGCATCTTTTGTAATGGTTTTCCGCTGAGTTATAGCATTCCGCATAATGTCTTCTATTGATTCAAATTGAGTCTCTTTTAGCGGCATTTTTAACCTAGGGAATAGCCAAAAACCACACGGAGCCATGTGGAGGTGCTCCTGCTCAAATCGCATCAGCTCAAATTTTGTGAACACTCTCAAGCCTAAATCCTCGGTCAAAATTGAATGTACAGATCCAATGCTTACCCCCACCTTGTTCGCAAGTTCTCGGACTATGATACAATGATCTTGCATGACCAAAGTCCACACTTTGTCAATCACATTGTTGTTTTGGCTTGTTGAGAGCCTATCGGGACACTGTTTGCTGTCCACTGATGTGCGGCCATCTTTGAAGCGGTTGTACTTCGATATCTCTAGGCTTTTGGCAAAATTTAATTCAATATCATTGCTTAAGTCGTTTCACAACAATTAATAATCCGAGGGGCACTAACTAGACTTCTTCACTCAGAGCCCGACCGCTAGCGACTAACGCTCTCTGTGGGCATACGTTACACATCATCACCAAAGGACACCTCCTGTGCTTTATTTTTTTGGGCAGAATAAATAAAGGTTCGATTTTATTAGAACGCATGTCATATTTTTTATAATATAGAGAAATGTTGTGATTGTTTTAATCAGATGAATACTAAAACCTAATACACATTTTGAAAAGTATAAAGTTACCATTTATTTAAATGAAATTAGTAAAATCATAACTTCAAATACTTTTCTATGTCAGCTGACCCGGTTATCCGGGATGCAGATTACCCTGGATGAATTTCTAAAGTCGTTGAGATAATACTTTTTAAAAAGAAAATGAATAATAGGCAAATACGTATTAAACGTTGAAAATGTCGGCTGTCTATCGAAAAGTGATCATTAAAAATTTATTATCAAGTTTGCTTTAGTGCCTTATGGGGGTTAGTCATGTCCAGTCGTCATTGTGATTTCTTTACGAAATGGCAGGTAATTTACGATGGCAGCACTGCAAAATCAGTCTTCTTCCATTCTGATTTCTCTGAGTGATTAAATTATTTTTTTGTTGACTTTTTCAGTGAAGTAAATAATAATTGTGTAAAAAAGTAAGTTTTTGATAACCCTGCATTACACTGGTGCCATTTTTGTTGTGCGATTATCAGACAGAACTCCTTGGTGATGGTTGTGCCTTGTGGTGCATACTCGTGATTCAGAATCCCAGATAATCAGGAGTCTATTGTATTATGTGGGTATTGCTGGCTTAACCCATTAATGCCCAAAAGAAAACTACATATGAATTTTTTTATTGTTATTTATTACGACATACCTGCCTGAGCAAAGAAAAATTTAGATAAATACATATAACTTAGAGAATAAAGGGGTCAGAAAATAAAGACATCACAGTACACGCTTGTGTATAGGGCAATAAAATATGGTAATTGAAAAATATTGTCATACTAATAGTATCTTGCATTATAGAAGAGTCTAAATATATAATGGTGATGGTATTTTGACCGGTGACTAAACGTTATTTGAAATTTGTATGTGATTGCGTTGATGATTGGCAACTGATTTTTTGCAATTCAACGGGCAACCATTGGTACTAGATAAGAACTATATCTTAGTTATCAATCAACGATACAATCAGATACAAATCCTGTATCGAAAATAGCCGATTAAAATAAATATTTAACCATCACTACTAAATATACATAATAATAAATAAAAAAAGTCAAAATAATTTATTATTTATAATAAAAAAAATGGTAAAAACATCTTAAAAAAATAGTCTTGCTTCAAATCCGTATTAAGATGACATTTATTTATGCATTATTACCAAATTTTATTTTTTTATTTTTCACAATTATCATATAGTTTAGGAAAAAGGAATAATTATAGAAAGAAGTAATCAAATCATGTTTCGAACGGGTGTACATAAGCGTGCACGGTGGGCAGTAATTGTTTAATATTAAATATGCATATTAAAAAGTAAATTATTTACTGATGACAGGCCCGTGTCATCTATACATGATGTGGGCACTGAAGGAGTAAAATAGAAAGTAAAAACAAAAAAATGAAAAAAGTAAGAGAAACGTTTTGTGTTTTTAACAAAAAATCACAAAATATGATTGTACTAAATTAAATTTAAAAAATTTCATTGCCTTAAATGCAAACCTTTGACTGAATAGGGTCTACTGCAACCTTGATAAAATCCAAATTGTAATAGATTATGTATAAACTATAAACACCTCATTTGTCATATCTTCCTAAGGTTGGTTGCATTTTTTTTTCTTAAAATAAATGTTTACTTCTTATACTTAGCTGTAGAAGGATCTTCTCTCAATCATTTGATTAATTTTATTTCAGATAGCGAACTCCCCTCAATTGCCCTCCCGGTTGAGGAAGGGTACGACCTTTTGTGGGGTAAAACGAAGGCAGCCTTTCAGTATGTTTATGATCATCATAGAAACGATGCTGACTGGTTTATGAAAGCCGATGATGACACGTAATATGACTATTTTATATTATTAAAACGTTAATTGATTAAGAATTTATGCAATTTGAAAGGCTACCTGATGGAAATAGTGTGATTTTTTTGCAATTTTGATTAAAATCGTTATTATTTTCTCCCTCATATTTTCAGTATTGCAATTTTCGGGTAACAAAGTGCTTGTAATTGGTTGTGGCAGGTACGTGGTGGTGGAGAATTTACGTTACATGCTGTCGACTCACAGTCCCCGAGAGCCGGTGTACTTTGGGTGCCGATTCAAGCCATATGTTGAGCAGGGCTACATGAGCGGGGGGGCTGGCTACGTCCTGAGCCGAGAGGCACTCGACCGTTTCATCACCGAGGGTCTCCCCTCAGCGGAGAAGTGCAAGCAGGAAGATGATGGGGCCGAGGATGTTGAAATGGGTTGGTTATTTATGTAAAAACAATTTAAAAGTCAGTACCCGAAGACATTGCTCTTTCTGTCATGACCTTGTGTTAGGCCTGCCAGGCCTTCTCGCTAAAAAGCAACAGTGGCTAGCTGCCATATCCGCTTTACATAGCCTAGGGTACAAGGTTTTTTGTGGCATTATTTTTAAGTATTCTACTCTGATATACGTCAAATAAATATCGATGGTGAAGCTCTGAATACCTGCTCTAAATTCTTCTATCAAGGATCAGCAATATTAGTAAAAAAAAATTTTTTATTTATTATCTTGACCTGGCGGGTAACATAGGCGACATTTCCCCACCTCCCTCCCTGAGTTATAATATCTATACAAATCTACACCATTTAACAGATCTCACCCAACTTGGCATACCTATTCTTTAGGACCCAGCAGAAAACATGAGCCACATTCCCCCCAATATATTCTCTATACAAATCTACTCTGTTTGACAAATTTTGCATACTTATTTTTTAGGACCCTGGAAAAATAATGGTGCCATCTCCATTCTCCCCTATACCCCACTCCTTCCCCCAGGTATAAATTTAATGCACTCCAAATTAAATTTATACTACCTTTTCCAAATTCATCCTTATTTACTCCTTAGCACTTTGTGTAAAAAAATTATCCCCCCCCCCCCTACATATACCATCCCTCTTGAAATGAAAAATCCTAATAATCTATTGCAAATTAAATTGTAAGTCATCAATTTTTTTTTGTAAAGTTACTCTTTAGGACCCTGCGGAAAAATACACACCATCCCCGCTCCCCGTAATTACCCCACCCCATTACCATTATATAAATGTCTTCTTTAAATTGACAAATTTGGCAATTTTAATCTTTAGGATCATCTGTAAAACGATAACATTCCCCTCC
>JADDOH010009323.1:0-17932 GCA_016648135.1 Agrypnia vestita
CCTTTCTCTTTTGTATTGTTTCAAATTTGATATTCTATCAACATATAGCCGACTGATCGGACCCATGGCTCGAGTCAGACTAGGTGAAACAGGGCTCGCACCTTCTCTACGCGTCGGGCTCCTTTCTCATTGTATGTAAATTTCGAAAAATCCAAAATTATACTACAATAATTAAATTTTTTTAAATGAAAATTTGTTAGATCATATTTGTCGTGGCCGCGAGTCTGCCTGCAAAGTTTCAGCTCAATTGCATCACGGGAAAAGGGTTAAAAATCGATCCAAAGTTTTTTCGTCAGACAAGCAGACGCACGAGTTAAAAGAAAGGGAGTAATAAGAAAATTTACTAGAGATCTGGGGTAAACATTATTTACTAAACCAATTCAGCGGTACATATTTACTTTAGTTACCGTTAAATTTGCTTAGTATTTTGACATTCTGCGAATTATTAGATATTATTATAATCGAAGAATTACCATACGCTTTAGGATCGGTTGTATGATCAGGACTAATAGTTAAGAATAAAAGCATAGATTTTTGTGTTCTCCACCACTCAGAACATCCGTTTACATAAAAATCAATGCTTTTTGCTTAACTATTATTTATTCTTGTTAAAAAATCATCTTCTTTATTAAAAAATACATGTTGTAATAAAAAGTACCTTGACGACCTGAATTATAGTCCTTGTGCAAGTAAGGTCCCATGGGCTTACTGCATGTTGGCCACTGCCTTTATAAATTTAGTAATATGGTTATGACTCACAGTCTCTGACCCATATCCTCGACCCTCCTGCGTTCTGCCTCGTAAGCTTCCACCTTATCTCGATTGTCAGCTGCGGCCAGCGGCACCTGCAAGGCCAGGGAGTACTCGGTGCGGCTGCTGTAACGCACCTGGCCCGTCTCTCCGCACGCTATCCGCTCCTCTACATTCATGGCCAGGCAGGATGATGGGTTGTATGCGTTGCGACTGTTACGCTGCGAGTTTTAAAAATAATTGCACAAATTGTATGGTAGCTTTAACCTTTCCCATATGGTGCTAAAATTGAAACCTAGTACTAACAGACAGCACTAAATATCGATGGAAATTGTATTATTTGTCATAATTTATAGGAAATGTGACATTTGGAGTTGAATATTTTTCAGTAAATGAATCAATTTACGGTGTTGTAATCATTTTGCATAAAAAACAATAATCTTAAGAAAGAAGTGGCCTTGAAACGTTATTCCAATACCTCAAGAATTTCCAGAAAGTACATGTAGAACTCCTGGGCATCCTGTTGTCTCTTGGTGCTGAATTCTTGGTGTCCTTTTCCTATCAGGCTCTTAAACATCTGCGGGGAGATGCCCTTCTGGGAGCCCTCGTCGGAGGGGAAGGAGTATCGGCCGGAGAGGAGCCCTACCCCAAGTTTAGCTCTGTTAAAACAAAATGATGTATGTATTGTAATTATAGTAAATAATATACATTTTCAAAGTACAATCTAAATAAAAATCTATAATTGTGTATATCTGTATTGCAGTGAAACTCTCTTAATACGTTTTTCGAGGGACCAGCAAATAAAAAATTATTAGGCGTGAAAACATATTAACAGTGATTTCAATATTTTCATAAATTATTTACACTTTCTAATTTTGTGTTTTAATTCAATTTTCTATAATATGACAATTTAAGGACATTTTATTTAAAAAATTAAGTAGGTAAATATATACATTTGTAAAATATTACCTATGTAAATATATAGTACCTTAGGGTCAGAAAACAATAAAAACCACTAAAACTATAAAAAAAATTAGCACTGTCAAAAAATTTAAATATGAATCGGCACACATTGACAAATCAAAAACCTCACCTCTATGACGTAGCGTCAAATCCGCAACCGAATTTAGCCATCGCATGCCTACTATATTCCGTGGCAGACCGCGTGAAGAACAAACACACATGCGGATAATCTGTCAAACGTGGTGCGTTGCAATCAAAAACAAGAGACGCGACGTCACCGATTTTATGTTGACGTAAGTTCCGTGGGCGGGGGACCGAACAGACGCAAACGCTGAAACAAGCGTTCCGCCGCCGCCGGCGGAACGATTGATGATCCGCGTAATAGCGGCGTTCCGCGGCGTCAAAAAAGCGACGGAAGATACACCTAGTGTATCTTCCGTCGATACACTAGGTGATAGTCCGAAGATACACCTAGTGCCGGCCTTAGAAAACAATAGGAGATTTACGTAATTAATATTGCCAATTGTTTCCTTGAAGAAATACAACCAAAATGAAAACAGTTTTGTTTAGACGAATTTATTTTGCGCTGACCTTGATTGATTTTGAAAAAATTATCGTAAATAATCGCCGGATAAATTTATTTATTAAGTATTATTTTATTAGCCTATTCAAATACTACAGGGTTTTTTCAGCGGCTAGAACTTTTGTGACGCCGCCAAACCAACTTAATTTTTATTGCGCCCATTTTTCATTTTTAGGAATGTTGAACAAAATTTCGTCTTCCAAAAACGTATTATGAAGATTTATTTGTATGAATAAATTGAGTACGGCTATAAATATTTTCACTACTTAGACGAGAAACGAACATAAGCTGGAAACGTATTAAGCCCAAAAAAAATATTTGTGTGGGACTTTTTCGGGACCGCAGAATTTAAACTTATTTAGCAGGAAAACTTATTAAATGTGAATTTATTAAGCGAGTTTCACTGTAAATGAATTTTTAATTACATTTAAAATTACTTAAACTTACGTTTGAATATTAAAATCATTGACGGGATCAGAAGGAAATTTGCTAAATATTTCCAGATTGGCATCATCTACAAAACGTTTGATGAAGCTGGGAATTCTGAAGATAACCTTGAATTAAAAAGAATATATTTAAAAAAAAACATACGCATATGACAAAAAGAAAGATAAAAAAGACTCAAGAAAACAATAAATTCAATAATGACCAGATCTGAAGCAACGATCCATTTTTTGAAGCAATTTAAAACTTAATCTACATTAGGAACTTTATTCTGCTGGTTTTCGTTTCAACACTCTCCAAAAATAATTAAATAGTAACACAATCCCTAAAAGGCAAAAAGTATTCAATACCTGCATGACACTATTGAGATAGCAGGAGTTCCCCAGATTGAGCAGGCCAGTGAGGCGGGCTCCGTGTGTGGGCTGCAGGGTACTGGAGGACTCTTGCAGAGCCCACCATTCCCAAGCTCGTTGGTTCACTTCCAGCTCCAATTCCACCATGGACTTCTCCGTCTATAAGAAATGTGTCAGTGAAATTTAAAAGGCTCATAACACGCTCATAACGCTTGCTTCACTGATCACATTTGACAATCCATACATTACTTTACATTGACTACGAATGTTTACGACCATTCAGTCCGACCTGAGGCTAGTTTTTAACAAAACTATGGCAAATTTTTTTTGTACCTTTTGCATATTCTGAACATTGATACCAAAGTGAGCGAGATGGGTAGCGAGGAGGGGGTCTTCCACCATATCATCTTCCGCATAAGAGAACACGTCCGCCTTCCCGTCGGGAGTTATAGTTCCTAGTTTCACAGCTAGGGGATACGACGTATTCGTCCAGTGTTGGACCTAAGGAAATATTACATTTTTAAACTATATTATACATTATTAAATAGTATACCAAATTAAAAGCATTCAATTTTCATAATAATTTTATTTTGGACCATACACAGTTGCAAATGTGTTTTTTTAGAGTGAAATAAAACATATAAAATTCGTGGTAGTGACCATTATATTGGCTTTATTGGGAAGATAATAATGCCATTAGAGTTTAAATGTAGGTTGGTTTGTTTTTCGAATTGGCAATGCTTTTTCCAGTGACAGCCAATTTTGCGGTTGACTTTTGATTTGTGCTCAGTTTGGTTTGCCATTTCACCACGAATAGACTTACGCCAGAACAACGCTTGCAAATTGTAAATTTATTTTGAAAATCATGGTATCATAATTATATTTAAACCCCAACAACATAAAATTATCTTACCGATAAAGCGAATGCCATGATCATTACCATGATTTTTATATGTTTTATTTCATTTTAAAGTTCTATATTTCTTAAAAAATATCTCATAGTAATTTTTTTATAAAAAAGATCCTTATTTTGTATGTTTTAAATTTTGGAACATCAGATATGTTATATTTATATAGATATTTTTAAATGAGTATTTAAGTGTTTATTGTCATTGTTTTATTTTTAAAAGTTAATTATCCTGATTCATAATTGTTGTAAAAAAGTACTTTGCTACTATTTTTATTTACGCTTCAACAGACCAAGAGGCCCAATTACAAAAGCGAAACACATCACTTGAATAAATCACACCGATTAATTGTGAGAAGCCAGTGTCATACCCACTGGGCTACGAGGGCCATTTATAATTTTGAATATTTAAGTATCATAAACATTCCCTATGGTATTTTAATATTAAAAAACACCATAACGTTCATTAATGTACTCGATCAATCCCGCAACATTAACCCCCCCTGGACCGCGGACGCACATATCCGACAGGCACAAAATAATTTATTTATCGACGGCCGCGTATCGAATTTGAAAAACGTAATTTTTTCCCAATAGAGAAATCCTGTTGTGACCTGTCGTTCCATTTTCAACTCAAAAACATCACCGATTATATTTTAAATCAACAATCAAAACGGAAGTTTTTCTGCCGTCAAAATCGTATAGAGAAGTTGTAGATGTCGCCCCGATCGCGTGTTGTGCAATCGAAATTCAAATATTCCATCGTCAAGGTCACGCGCAATGTGCGCGGGAAATACGATTTATTTTTTCGATTTTCGATTTATTTGTACACGTATATACAAATATATACGATATGTTTTGCGATATTTGTCAGTTTTTGTTGGTTTATGATTCAATTGAATACTAATAGTGATTTATTAACAAAAATACACGCAATTTTGTTGCGTTTATTTGAAATATGTGTGTGTGTGAAAGTGTATCATATTTATGTGTTATGAGTGCGATGTCCCGTCGTGTGCCGTGCCGTGCAACAAAATATATCACACAGAAGAAGATTATTATTATTAATAGTAGTGTTGTCTCTAAAAACAAATAAAAAAAATATTATTATTTTTCAGAAAATGTTGCGCTGGCAACATTATGGAAATTCAAAAAAAGATTATTTTTTTTACTTAAATGATAAAAAAATCATTGCGTTTCGACACTTACGATAAAATAATATGAATGTGTGTGTTTTTTTTTTAATATACGCATGTTTTCATGGTTTTTTCGTAAAAAGAAAAATCACAAAAAATTCCGAAAATTTACGGCCCACAACAAGTTAAATAATTTCCTAATTTTATGTTTGTTTTATTTCCAAAATGATGTGCCATCACTTTCTAGATATTTTTATAAACATTTTTAGTTTTAATAGTATTCATTAAAATGAATAGTATCATATATTTAGAACTGAACTTATATTTTTTGCTATATAAAATGCTAGTTTGCAAGAAATTTTTTCTTATGATTATATTTTTCCGATATTTCTCTGTTTTTATAGTAATAAAAACAAGATAAGGTACAGTATTAATATAAAGAATATATAAATATTTTGAACTAACGGCATGATCATTTCCGCCAGAGCCGTCAAAGACCTTCCGACCACACAGGATGGAACCGTCGGTCAGGTTAACCCAAAGGTTCTGGGTGAGGTCACACTTGGCACACTTCCATCCCGTCGGGGGCACCTTCACACCGTTGTCCAGTTGCACCAAGTTCAATGCGTGCCTGGGAAAGCACAAAAAGATGACTCAAAAATTTTCAGATAACATAAATTTTTAACACTTTTTTCCACTTGATAACCAATTAATTAAATGATTTGAGATGAGTTTTCAATAAAATTAGTGAAGGTAAAAACTATTATTTGAACCGGTTACAAAAGAACCATTTTTTGAGATTTGTTTTCGATTGTTTTGATGATTGGTAACTGAGATTTAACTGTTGTGTAGTATACCAATAGTAGCCGGTCGAAATTGTGAAAAATCAATTACTAACCATCGATAGAATCAGATACAAATCTCATATAATGCTTAATGTGTAACCCGTTAAAATAACGGTTTTGACCGTCACTATTTAAAAGTAAATGTTGCATTTGTTTACAAGCACAAAATTTTGTAATAATGCATTAGTATCGTAATATTTATAAAGCTCCCTTGAGATGATTTTTATTTACAAAAATTAGACTACATATATAAATTATCCATTATTAATATTATTTATAGATTTGATAAATTGATTAGAAGCACTAATGTATCCTTAAGAAACATCACCAATCACTATAAACTATGCATATAGTACAATTCTTTAGTAAAAAAAAGTATCTTAATTAATTAGTTTGGTAAGAGATAGCTACATACTCAAATAATAAACAATAATATAATAATAATTATTAAGCTAATATAGAAAAAAAAATGCAAAATATGGACAGGACACTCACTTGGAGATTTTCCTTTCTTCTCCATCCCAAGTCCCGGCTAATGATTCCAATTCAGCCATTCTAAGTGGAGACTCGGCTTCTAAAATACCTCTTACTGAACGGAGAACCTAAAAGTAAATATGAGAGATGAAAAATTGTACACGTTTACATGTATTATATTAATGTTGGCGCTCTGAGGGTTAATTGAAATTTCATGCTATTCTCTAGAAATACTTCATTTTTTGTAGTTTATACGATAGTTCATTTCACTTTCTGATACAACAGATACATATGATTTGCAAACCTCACTCACCTTTCATTTCATTTAATTCCTTCCAGTTTCTTTAGCACTGGTGATAACAAACATCCCGCTTACCATCTTTTCTATTTACCGTCTACTCTGCTGGATCATTAATTAAATCAATCAAATAAATTTATGTGCATTGATTTTACAAAATTTTAATTTATTCATAGTGGACTCTCAATATTTGTCTTTAATCTGTGCCCGAGGGAAGGATGAATGATGAAACAAATTTTTCTCACAGGAATTAACTAAAAATGATTAAATCCGCCCCCAGCTACAAATTTTGTCTATTTATTCTTTAACAAGAAAATTTTTCGCGTGAAATTCGAACTCGGAAATCATCGCAAAAACATTTTAGTTACATATTAACTGCTATTTATTAATGTTTCAACAATTATGAAAGATTTACTCGTCGTGATGCTATAAGTACACTGTAGGCCTATAAGTAAAAAGAATTTTAACCAGAAATTTTTCATTAGAAAAAGCATTGATTGTTGTTGCGAGTTTTTATTTTAAGCATTTTATTGTTTGATGTTACCTGCATAAAGCGTTTGACAGTATCTCGCATAATAAATTAATAAATAAACTAAATAAGATTGGGATTATAGGTAAATTAAAAACTTGAATAGAAAGTTACCTGAAAGAAAGGAATCAATTTGTAAAATTATGAAATACATTAAGTTCAAATAAATCATCTAAATTTGGCATACCGCAAGGTACTGTACTGGGACCTTTACTATTTATTACCTATGTAAATGATATGTTAAATTCACCTATGAACAGTCAGATTTTATCATATGCTGATGATAGAGTTCTAGTTTTTGACTGTAGAAATTGGAATTGGAATGACATCAGGTAAGGTCAACTGATTGTTTTCACTTGCAATTCCAAACGACTTACCAGCACTCATTTTTTTAAACTAATCCAAGGCAGATGGGACAAAGAAGACAAAGAGAAGAAGAAACAGGACGAATGTTGAGGGTCCACTGTATATAATTATGTTGTCATAAATTTATAATAAAACAAGGAATGTCCACGTTTCGTCACTTGCACTCAACTCGAAGCGAATGTATTTAATTTATTATTTATTAGCATACCACTTCAGGCAGAGTTTCATTCGGCCATTGTATGATGGTAAACTCTGGCAGCACAACCACAGAGAGATGATCCGTTATCTCATATTTAGTCTTGGAAGATTCTGGATCGAATCCTCCCTCTACTCCGATGGCCAGCCGCGTTATCTTCTTTTCTGGACCATCGCCCTTCTGCTCAGGAGCAATCTGAGGATCAAAGGCAAGTGCAAATGCGATAAAGCCATGTCATATAATAAGTCACGATGTATCAGAAGACCAGCCATGGTAAGATCTGCCATTCAGTGAAAGCAGAATTGTAATTTTTACTCACAGCTTTTTTATCTCTTTTGATGTGTAGGTACACTGGATCACCAGAATGTCGGAAATATTGTTCAACATATTGACGCCCAAAACTAAGAAAGCTCGTTAAGGAAATGTAGAGACCCGTTTCGAATTCCTGAAATAAAAGAATCATAATCAATTATCACATTAGCTTTAAAAAGTCTAAACTCATCAAGCTACCCGCAAACCTTAATGTTAGTAATAAATTACATGTGTGCGTAATTTGGATTTATGTATACGATTTGTACTTTACTAGAGTTAAATATAAAAAATTAATTGCTAGGTAATCCAATATTATTACACATCTGAATGAATTGGTCAAATTCGGTAATGAAGAAATTAAAACATTTATTTTTCAGTAAAAATAAAACAGTTTTGGACAAAGCGTATATGTATAATTAATATTTGTACTCACAAACTAAAAACATTGTTTTGATTGATTGAGGAGTCAAAAGGGAATTAATTACAAATGGAAAATTTATTTCCTATTTTATTATTTCAGTATTAAATATGCCCCGAAATATAATATGTTTATTCTTCTACAAGAAATATAAAATAAAAAATTCTATAGGTTAAGTCTGAATGATTACATAAATACCTACATAAATAAGACCCACGCGATTCTGAAACCGGGCGGTTCTCGTTGTGCCTGAATAAGCCCTATATCAATATTATTCATGACAATCTTGTCCCATCAGTATATCACTATTTTCTAGATCAGTAATAATTTTTATTAAAAAATATATTATACACATGTTAAATTGAGCTTAAAATTAAACAAAAATATAATATTTTTGTATTTTAAAATACGTTTGGTGTGCAAACTCTCTTGAGAGAAAAATCTCATGTAATCATGTAAAGAGTGGAAGGTCATTGTATTGTGTGTAGGTATATTTATGTATAAAATCAAAAATATATTTTAATTCACTTGGCATTTGTTTAATTCTTTCCTTGTACTGGAAATTTTAACAAACACTTTGAAGATACCAGATCAGAATAATTTTTTTATGTTTATTTTTTATGGCATTTTATAATACAACTCGGGCACCCGATACAGTAGTGAAGAAAGCAGATGGATTTTGCCATCTTTCTTCCATACACGAGTTCAATATGATAAAAAAAATCTACATTTTACCAAAGGGAAAGGCAGCAATATCAAAAATAAACTAAAAAAAATATTTTGAGTGCAGCCGAGGATAATTAATTTAGAATAAACTGAATTTGTAACTTTATAAGAAATATACTTTATTCTCTTGCAAAACCATGTTCCCGAAACACTATTATAAGCAAAGGCAGCAATATCCACTTCAACCAATCAACCCTCAAGAATATGTCATGTGACAAAATGGCCGCTTCATACTAAAGTGAGAATTGATGTCGATTTTAGATTGAAACATAGCAAAGACAGCAATATCGAATTATGTAAATAGAAAAAGTAGCAATGTCCACTATTTGGTAGCAAACAGTATAACCAAATTTAAAAGTAAAATATTTATTTATTTATACACATATGTAAAAGGAAAACTGAAGTGGCAATTTTTTTAAAACATATTTTATAATAAGATGTAGGTTTCATAGATTCCAGTAAAATTTCCTTGAGTAATGACATTTTTTTTATTTATTTATCTGAGAAACACCCCAGTGGAATATTGCTCTCATTACTTTCATACCCCTCACATATTGTATTTTAAGTTAAATATTTCGTATGTTACTGTTTAAAAATAAATTTGTTGCTTGTTAAAATAGACATGTTTGATTTATTAAAATAAAAAAAAACAAGAACTTTTGAAGAGCTATTTGTAAAACAAAAACTTTATTATACTTTGAATACATTGATATACCTACATAAATTTAATATCTGTTTGTTCTTTATAGATGCAAATGTACACCCTTTGACCAACTTAAATAAAATGTTGCAATTACTCTAATAGTCTACACAAAATATACAGGTCTATTTTCGTCGGTTTGCATTATCTTAAAAATAAAGATTTTTATTTTATTTATTAAAATATCAGTCTCAGGGGAAACCTCCGTGACCGTGATTTTGATACAAAATAAATGTTTGACTGCAAGTTAATTGGATGACTAAATCGTAAAAAAGGGAGGAAAAAACTAAACAGCAAAAAGGAAGTAATTTTATTGAATTTTAAAAGATAAATTAAAAATGCAATAGGTACCACTGAAGGTATAGGTACATACGCTTATTGTAAATTTTTGTAATATAATGTGTTCTCGATTACCGTCAGCGCAATACCGTTACAGATATAAACATTATCTTAACGTTAAAATATCTTATCAAGTGTTCATAAAAGACAGGTTAATTTTTTGTGCAACTCACCGGGTCATCGAAAGAATACACACATTCATCCTTGTAAATTCTATGCTGCTGCGTCGGGATTTTAATCTTTGAAAGGTGAGGTATTAGTGCGTCGATTTCAGACATAGCTTTATAATTAATATAAATTGGGTCCAATTCTTCAAATAATCCGAGAAATTTATGCAAAGATGACAGCTTTCTGGCGTTTGAGATTTATGTTTTTCCATAGACAAATCCGTTGGCAACACTGTCTAAAATGAAAAAAGAATACCATAGATAACATAATATAAGAATGCTGAAGAATACTGTGCCAGTACATGGCCAGTACCACAGAATATTGGCCAGTACGCACTGGTCTATATTCTGTGGTACGTACCCATACTGCAGTATACTTTCAAGAGTGAAAATAAAATATATGTCATGAAAGTATACTCGATTTATGCTCGATACTCGAGTATAGTATCCAACTCATCGTGTAATATAGAAGTTCAGAAAATAAACTAGGCTAGTACCCATTTAGCAAAATCAATTGGACTAATAATCTTAGACTTTGAATATTTTAAAAGAGACATCGTAAATATGCTTTTAAATTAGTTTCACTTGTATATAGCTATAAAAAATTGACTTTTAATCTTACTTTTAGTTGTTATATAACACCATAAATACTAGCTTATATATATAATATATTACGGGCGAACTGACAAAACATGTCAGCTCAACCAGATATTTGTAGATGATAGGTATCGATGTGGGTATTCTGAAGATTTGGAATACCCGATGATCTCCGTCGATAGATTTCGAAGTTGGTTGCAGAAGTTGAAGTTCCGTGACGTCAGCTCAATCAGATCTAATTGGGTGGTAGGTACTGAAGTTGTATTTCCGAAAATTGGAAATGCCCGATGACCTCCGTCGATGGATATCGAAGTAGGTTGGAGAAGTTGAAGTTCTGCGACATCAGCTCAATCAGATAATATGGAGTAGTAGGTACTGAAGTTGGTATTTCCGAAAGTTGGAAATGCCCGATAATCTCCGTCGAAGGATCTCGAAGTAGGTTGGAGAAGTTGAAGTTCTGCGGCGTCAGCCCAATCAGATATCAGTACGTAGCAATTACTGAAGCTCGTTATTCCGTCCGCCGGGATCGGTAGGTAGCCCTCCGTCGATAAATCTCCCGGTCGTCTATAAATTCTCCCCCGTAGCATAGTCGGCTTATTGTATGATAGGTATTTGTTTCTTGAGGTAGTCTATCGTCCCCGTTGATAATTCTCGAAGTCTGCTCGAGAAGATGGAGCTCTGCGGCGTCAGCCAAATCAGATATCAGTACGTGGCAATTACTGAAGCTCGTTATTCCATCCGCCGGAATTGGTAGGTAGTCCTCCGTTGATAAATCTCGAAATCTGCTCGAGAAGGTGTAGCTCTGCGGCGTCAGCCCAATCAGATATCAGTACGTAGCAATTACTGAAGCTCGTTATTCCGTCCGCCGGAATTGGTAGGTAGTCCTCCGTCGATAAATCTCCCGGTCGTTTATAAATTCTCCTTCGTAGCGTAGTTGGCTTATCGTAAGACAGGTATTTTCTTCTTGATAATTTCTTCCTGTAGCGCTGGGTGGGCAGAGGAGCTGGAGGCTCGTGCTTTTTCTTCTTTCTTCTTCGCCGGCCGGAACACTTGCCGAGGCATCAAAATGACCTTTCTTTTATTTCTTCAAAAAGCTCCGTGCACGAGCCGCCTGTTGGGCATTTCGCCAATAGAATAACTCCACCACTGCGTTTTTCTGGAGTGGGAATCTCACGTAAATTCAGCGGCTCGGGGCCCCGCTTTTCAGTCGTGCGCGCGCAGCTCTCGGTGAAGGCCGACTATGACACGGTATTCTAGTTGGATGTAAATTTTATTTTCAGTTCATTTTCACGGTCAAATGCAATTCTCCCTTATTGATGCGTAGCGAGTAGTCGGAAATTGGGAGCGGTGTTCCGACGCATTTATCCAGCATATCATAATATTAAATATTTTGAATGTCAACATGTTTCAAGAACAATGTTCTCATCTTCAGGATAACTAGTATATTCAATATTTTGTATTCTGTACCTACAGAATTTTTTACAATGCGTGACCTCATCCGACGTTTCGGATTACATTTCGGCGTCCATCATCAGGTGGGATACCGCTGATGGTTTCAGAGATATCAGCACTGGTGATTAACATTATTTTAATCATTAATAATAATCATTCGGCCGCATTCTGAAAATAGTAATATTGCTATTTCTGTGTCTCGATAGTTATTGTATAACGTCGCAATATCACCAATTTTGACGGTTTTTGTTAGACAGATTAAAAATTAATGAATTTAATCAATCAAAAAGCTCTAAAACGTAAACAAACATTAAATTATTCACAAATTATGAATAACTTAACTTTTTTTTTACGTTTTAGAGCTTTCTGATTGATCGTGATATACCGGAGTCGGGGGGGGTAAGGTCTGAGGGGTCAGAGGTGATATAAAATCACGGTGTGGTAAACCGGCCGGGAGATCTCAGATCTACGTAAGCCGGCGGTTACGCCCTCCCCTAGGTATAATCAAAACGTCAGGTGACTGACTAGGACACTGATATCTCGAGGCGGGTGAAGGGATATAAAAATAATAAAATCGAAACAATTTTACAAGTCTCTATATTGGGCACTGTAGCAAATTAATTTACATGAAACATTAATCTTAACTTACATACGACGCAGCAAAGTGGTTACTAATTTAAAAATTACATGAACCCTAATTTAGAGGGAGAGGACCAAATTATAAACAAAGAAAGAAAAAAAGACAAAACACATAAAAAATCTGATCTTACTGCTAAAATGTATGGTGACGAGATTAAATTAACACTTCGGTAGAAACAGGTGGGCGGAGAAAAAGTCTTTAGATCGGGGTAACCTGTTTCGGAGAGTTCGGCAAGTGTCTTCTTCGTGCTGCTTCGTGGTGGGCGGCGGCTTCTGGCGTCGGCGTCGTCCTCTGACTGTGTAGGCTACGTCGGCGGCTTCTGACGTCGGCGTCGTGGCGGTCGGTAGCGAGACGTCGCTTCTTTTGTCACTGGGCGTCGCGGCGGTACACTGTGCGTCGCGGTTTCTGATACGTCGTTTCTGGCGTCGCGATGCCGATTCGGTGGTCGCTACCGTTCGGACTTACTTTCTTCGAGAGTTACCAGGGTATTCGGCCGGACCGATTTTACGGGTCAGGCTAGAGTTCCTGGTCTCTCCACCTTCAGCTTCTAACTTCAACTCCTAACTCCAACTTCAACTGGTTTCTCGGCGGCTGGCTTCGCCTTATATTCTCTTCTCGCCGGCCTGAGGCGTGACCGACGGTGGAAAGGGGGCATCCCTTAGCTCCCTATTGGTCCGGATGATGTAGACCGTCTCCCGGTCGGGCCGCTCTTGATCCACCCTCGTCGTCCATTGGCTTCCTCTGGGTCCATCCCAGGCCCCGATGGACGTTACTGGTTACGGGACCCGGCGTCGCATATGTTACGCCCCCTATTGTTCTCCCAGTTTGCGGCTAATCTCGATGCTTTTCTGGTATGTAGGCCTAAACACTTTGTTATTTCACGAACGCTTTGTTCACTGTTCATATCCCTATCCCGTCACCAAAACACATTGCAAAATGAATTAAACTTAAGGAAAATATTACAGTACAAATTGGCAAAGGCGGAAAATTGAAAACACAAATTCGCATCAACACTTTACCCAACATTACCCAAAAATAAAACTGCTTACATATACATACTTAATTAAATCGACACGCCAGACATATTTTTATCGAGCAGTTATTTCTACCATTATTGACTAATTACATGGGATTGACGCAGGGTTTCATTAGATCACAGTAAAATTCCTTGAGTATGCATTACAATATTAATCTTATCATTAAGTCGTCGGTTTGATTCTTACAGTAGGCCTCCCAATATTTAACGTTATTTATACATTACAACATTACAGGTCAACCCTTATCATTTTACATTGATTATCTTCGATACCTCCACAAAATCATTATTATTTGTTTTTCTTTTATATATGATACACCGGACGGCATTTAAAATTTACCACTCCGCATATTCTCTTCCTTTATTTTTCTTTTTAATTTTTTTTCTTTAACAATGACAACATGTACTTGATACTTAGTTTTATTTTTAATTTTAGCTTAAATAAAACAAGCTATCGTACTTCTTAGTTGGACCAAACATATTTGTCAATATGTGACATAGAGATACAAAACAAAGGGCTAAAATTATACAGACATCGTGGCATTTCTTAGTGAATCAATTAACATAAAAACTTATTTACATGGGATACATGCTTCAAGCGGGTCCCCTAATGTTAATGTTCTGTATACATCTTTGTAATTTCTTTTGGGATTACAAAGTACATGAATTTGCATCAACGCCACTTTCCCGAAAGGAATGCTTACATATACTAACATAATCAAATTCGATAAACATTTTTTTTTTTCAAGAAATTATGTTAAACCTTATTGCTAGAAGAACAATTAAGAAAACTTGGCGTAAATTAAATAATATAACATTATTTACACCTAAATAATGAAAATTCTTACTTCAATATGTAAGCTGGATTGAATGCAAAACATTTTTTTTTTGGACTTTCATTATACTAATCATTATCTTATCAAATCAGCTTTCTTCCACCCCTGGTATAAGAATATAGGAAAAGAATAAAAATAGAGAACACTAAAAAATTATATAAGCCACATTCCACCCGGCAGACAATTGAAAATTTTCCAAACAAGAATTATTTTGAGCTTTATTATTACTAGATTAAAACAACTATTTTAAAATAGACCGACAAATTATATTGCTTAAACGAGTAATCAAAACAATAATTGCATGTTTACAGATAGGTTATATACCTACAACCTCCAAATTTGTATAAAAAAAACACAATATTGGGAGCTTAAATAACTAATGACAAATTAACATTATTCTTAAAAATAATTAAAACTCACAAATTAACATTATTCAACTAGGTGTATGTAATATATGAAAGCGTAAGACATGAAAGCCTCGATCTAAAGTAATATTAATGTTTATTCCAACGCGGCATTTACCTATTTGCAATTAATTAAACTATTTTGTTTCAACCCCGTGTGCTAAAATTCATTCTGCAGACAGATTTCAAAAGACTAAAAGGTCGGAACCTTATATCCCGTCAACCGTGTTACATCTTTTCACGAGATAATATTCTATTACGTTGTATATTACATATTACATCAATATCGAACATAATACAATCAAGTTTTTTTCCTTTTATTCCGATCAATACATTTTTTATTATTTGCCACAAGTTAGATTAATTCGGGATGATCTCGTTATCATTTCAAATTGCAATGTCCCGTTCATTTCGGTCCTTAGCTACATATAAAACGAGTAACCTCCACCTGCAGAGGTGGCCTGGGTTATCTAAATTATCATTACCTTACTTAAATTAAACATATCAGTTGCTACTTAATTAGGTACATATTACATTGATATTATGATTCACCACTTTGCCTCAATTTCTAATTCGGCCTCTACCTTCTTAATTGATTGACCCCTGTTATCTTTATTGATAATGACCGCCTGGTCGTGCGTTGCGGGATCTTCGCGCCCTTATATTAATAATATGATTTTTTTATACGATCCTACATCCCGCGGATAGCGTCGCCATGTGGGAGATCGGTATGTCAGCGCTTTCTAAAACATCTCTATTGTCTGTCGAGGACAATAGTAAGTTTACTGCGACGACTTTCGGAATTATTATCTTGTTTTTCTAAAAAATGTCTTTCCCAAAACAATGGCGACTTCTCTAACAAACGCAGCTTTCTAAACCGTTGTCCCATGTGTTCGCATTTGGCCAAGATGTTCTTTCTATTGTTTAATCGGGGTTAGAGATATACGTCCCGCTGCAAGAAAAGGTTTACCGTTTTTACCCTTCCAAGATGTTACTTAAGAACAAAAGGTTGCGAACGTATTGTCCATCCTAACAAAAGGCCGTGCACTATTAATGTCTTCGGCGATACCCAACGCCCTCGGCAACCCTAACTTTCTAATTCATTGTTTCATATGTTTTATGGCGGGCTATCCTAAGAGCGATCGTCCGTCGCAATGTTATTTTTTTTGAACAATAGGTCACATATTTCGTCCTCGAACAAAAGATCGAACATGCCGGGGCTGTGACCACATGGCGCGTGATCTTCGAAACATGGGCGCTTTGATTTCGGTATTGCCCTAGGACAAAATTAATAACCTGGTTCGCGTCATATTCCGGTACATCAATCGAATTCATTAATTTCAAACCTACCAAACTTAAAACGTCAAAATTGGTGGTATTATAATGTTATACGATAACTGTGGGGTATAGATGCAAAACTGCCACTATTCACATGGAGCCCACATGGATAGTGGCGGTTTTGCATACATAACATTTACATAAGATACATAGCAATACATATTATTGCTATTTTCAGAATACGGCCGATTATCTTTGATTATTCGATGCACCAGAATTTAAATTGTCAACGAATCTACACCAATCGTATTTCTGTTTAGTTTCTTATCTTGACCATAGATAAATCTTTATAGACTTTGACTTTTGAAGTTTAACCCCTTCACATCTTATCTGATTACTCTAAATTCGATTAGGCTTAACTTTATAACTTTTTTATATGCGTTTCCTACACGTTGTAGTATCTTAGTTATATCTTGCTAATTGTTTTAATTTCGTTTTTATAACTTTAATTTATGATTTGCGATCTTAGCGCATAGAAAAATTGTTAAATATTATTAATCACCATGGTATTAAAATTATACTATGATTTGATGTCGCAACCTTCACGAGCGCTGTATATATTATTTAAAGCAGCCAAAATACCATTTGAAGCTGTTCCTATTGCTTTACGCAATGGTAAGTTTTAATCTAAAGACGCATAAAATATTACGCTTAATAGATTACAGTATCAATTTGTTCTGCATAAAATGTTGAAGCCTTCTGTATTTATTTTCTTATATTATATATTAAATCGGTCGTTGTGATGACCGTGATCTTGGATTTATCTCTTATTTTATTAAATTTTATTCACAGAACTGGGCCTTTAAAATTATATTTGTTTTTAATTTTTAGGAGAGCATTTTTCACCCGAGTATTCGAAAATTCATCCATTTAACAAAGTTCCTGCTATTGTACATAACAATTTTGCATTGACTGAAAGGTGAATATATTTTTGCGTGCTTATGATTTAACTACAAATATTGTACCCATAATGGCAATATTTATGCTGTATTGGAAATGCATATTATTTAATTTAGAGGTAAAGCTTTCAGCAATATGTTATAATCATATAATCTTTAAGTAAGTTTGATGATTGTTAAGTAATGGTTTTCAACATGGTATTCAAAACATTAAATTTATTTAA
>JADDOH010009324.1:0-36886 GCA_016648135.1 Agrypnia vestita
TCTCTATTTTTTTAAAAAAAAATTAAAAAAAAAAAAAAAAAAAAAAAATCAAAATGTAAATTGACTCATAGAAAAGATGCTTTTGAGACGTGTTTATCAATCAATGGAGGATTCGCAATCATTTGCTTGGAAAAAATAATTGGAGAAGTTTGTTGTGGTGGACCTCGTCGAAGGACAGAGAACAGGAAGAGCCGTTAGACCGATCAAGCGGAAAAGGAAAGGTCACTTCTTTGGTGACAGCTTTAAAATCTGCGGGATGCTGAGAAAAAAATCGCGAAATACAGTCAAGAAGGCGGTAGATCAATGATCAACCAATGAGAAAGAAGAATAAAATATAAAAAATGCGATTATAACTTGCGCTAGAAATTCTAATTACCTCTTGTGAAATGTATGAAGTGCGCGCCTTAGACGACGAATTACGGTTAGAGTATGACCAGCTTAGGCTTGGTCCACACTACCATATCGGTCCGCTCTCGCTCCAACAAAATATGAATGCACAATGAACAATGACGTCATCCACATGTATCCTGCTCCAGCCCCGGTCAAATCACAATTAGTATGGACAAATATTTCACTTGAGCGTGAGCGGACCGGTAGTGTGCCTCAAGCCTTAGAATGCGGCTGAGATTTCGGCCACGCGCACCTACCCGAAGACGATTCTTCAAATTTCGGGCGGCAACTTGAACTAATTGGCCTATGTTGGATTAGGTCACGTCCTCTTTTTTGTTCTTATTCATTCTTACGGTGGTCATCCCTACTATTCCATAGACAAAAACATGTAGGTACTCTTCAAATAACTAGATAATAACAAACAAATAAAGCTTGTACCTACCGTGTGGAAAATTGGTAAGAAAATAACATGACAACCTTCACCAGAGTTTTATAAGAATCAGAATAAACAAAACCTTAAAAATAATGACGACTGAGTGCGGAACACAATGGATCCTTACGATTCTGTCCGAACAATCGCACACGAGTTGGTAATTGTTACATCGATCTAAGAATTATTGTTGTGAAAAGTGACTCGGATTCCTCATTGTTTGGAAATATTCTGTCATGGTTTATAACTCCAAAGTCAATTCCTCCATTCGTTTTCTGCATTATATTATTTACCTTTGGAGATGTTTCTAGATAGATTTCAAGATATTAAAATCATTATCATAAAATGTATTATTATGACGTGTCGCAATTAGGGAATGCAATCCCGATCCCGCGAGATCTCGAGGCATTTTACGAGATCCATCCCGAACCGAAAAATCGGACGAGATTATCGGGATTATCGCATTTTTTATGTTTTGTATGTTTGTATAGAGCTTTTAGTACGTACTTAAAACTTATGTTCATGTCACGTTCAAATAATTAAAATAGTTTGAATAATATTTGCTGTATTTTATCAACCTAACATAGCAATAAAAACTACTACTAGTTAGTAGTTTTTATTCTACTACATTGACTGATTGATGCTTGGAAAAACGCCTAGAAAAACTTTAATACAATGATTGATAATGAACATTTTATTAAAATTGCTGATATAAAAATGCAAGGCATTGTCGTTAATTGCTATTCAACTCTATAAAAAAAATCACTAAAGTATTCGGGATCCCGATCCCTAGGGATCCCGCGGGATTGAAAATTCTAATCTCGAGGGATCCCGAAAGGGCAATCCCGACTCGGGATTGCATTCCATGGTCGCAATGATATTAAATATTACTATCGTCATACGTATCTTCTAAAACTAACAACACGGAGGTACAAAGTGCAATAAATTTTCCAAAATATTATGTTATGTATGAAAATATCGGATCGCTATGGAGATAGATAATCGAGAATTCTTTATAATAATAAAATAATAAAGGTTTCGCGCAACCAATTATAATAAAAGAGCAGAAATAAATTTAAGTTTAATTAAGCTAAATTATAAAAGTCTCACAAAAACGAAAATATTTGTATGATAAATATGTATGGAAGTATTTTTTATAGGATGGCCCAGGGCTTACGACCTATAAGAGCTGGCTTAAGTGATCACTCTACACAATGCAACGTTCATCAAGTCCATCGGAAGAATATCCACGCATTATCAATTTTTTTTGTTAAAAAAAAGTTAACAGATGTTTTTAAATAGTTTCGTTTACGATAAGAATGCATTACGGCCATTATTATTTTTGACAAAATTGTTTAAAGATATATCGAACTTAATTTTTGTCGAACAGATTTGTTATAAGTCAAATATATCTCGACATATTACATATTGAATATCAACAATACGCAACATGTTTGTAAAACTGACATTTCCGAAACCAGTCTGTCTATGTCCAAATGTGATATTTTTCAGGTGATAAAAGAATTTTGATTTGATCCGCGCCGTCTAATTTTCCTCGAAAGGAAAAGAATTCTCTGTCATGTACACTAACATATCAATCTTTCATTGTATCAAAAATAGTCGCTTATGATGTGTAACATTTGACATCTCACAATTAAAAATATCAATTGAGCTGCCACAGAAATTAAAATCAAAATTTAAAAAAGCTAATACCTATATATTTATCAGTTAGTAGATAAAATTAAAGAAAATGTATGTGCATTTATTTATTATTGAATTTTTCCGGACAAGGTAGGTATCTACATACGCATTTTTATTTTGGAACGTGTTTGGTCAATTATATGTTTTTATTTATATTCATACATGGAAATTATTGTATTGGGACATATTGTATGGAAACTTTGAATAAATATTTTAAAATAATCACATAAATTACGTAAAATTTGAGAATGTAAATCATTAAGGGTAGTTATTGTTTACATTAATGTAAAAAAAAGTATTTCTTGGATAGTTTCGAAGATATAAGCCAAAATATATCAAAGTTACAATTATTGACACCAGACCCGCAACACATACACAAAATGTGAGCGTTGAATGTTGGAAGTGTGCGTCTTCGTTGTGATGGCACTTGCTGGACATTGATTTGTTTATAAACGATAATTTTTTTCTATCGCGCGCGCTCATTGGTCAAGTGAAATTGCGCGCGCTTCCCCGGCGTCTTATTTCCTGTTTTTTCACGAAATCACTGCCACAGATTGCAGGAAAGCGAGACGAAAGATGTTACACATCAAGAATGCCGGATTAGCTGGTCACGATGTACATATTTATACTCGCAAATAAAGTTTTTCGACGGTGTCTTTGAGGTCCCTTGGTAATAAACGAAGATGGATTTTCGGTGCCCGATTGTTATTCGACATCCAACTACCCGACAGCCGTCTGTATTTTCAATGAAATTTTCACAATTCCAAATTGCCACTAGACCTCTTGCCTATAAGATGCATACTACACAAAAAGATATCGTTTGAAATCGGAAAATATTTTTATTGTACGTACCTATAATAAAAATGATTAAAAGAAAACTAGATGGGGGTCCGAGTTCATTGGCAGGCCAATTATTTTGTAATTTTGTTTCTTTTGTTAGACATCGAACAAACAACAACATTAATAATAATTTGAATACATAATCATTGCAGGTTTTAAAATGTACTTCAGTAAAAAACTAATTGTTTTTTTTTTACATTATTTTCGTTCTTAATATATATTGTGCAAGAACTATTTTCATTACTTGTGTGGTATAAAAGCAAAGGCAGCAGTATTCAAAAAAAAAATTAGTGCACTCATCGAGGATTACTAATTTATAATGTAATGAATTCGAGATTTTAAAGGAAACAGAGCCTATAAATTTATAGGAAACATGATTGTGGAAGGGATAAAATAGACATAAAATCTAGAATTGAGTACATTTTCAATTAGTAATTAGTGATACAAAGAATACTACTTTCATGAATACGAATACGAATATCAAACATATTATTCGGCGAATACGAATACGAATATCAAACCTACTATTCGGCAAATATGAATACGAATAATTCAACGAGGTAATAAATAATAGAGTCCCCGAAAAAACAATATAAACTCGTTTCAATGGACCGGCATTGTTTTGGAACGAGTTCACTAACAAGTCATATACACAAACCTATATCTTTATTCTTTATAAAAAAACAAACAAATAAAGTTATACCTATTTAAATTTAACTTACCAGATTTCTTATCGAAATGTTTCCAAATATCACTTTTTTCACGCTTACGAGAGGTGCATGTTATTAGATTCATTTTGAAATTATTTTATTATTATTCAACACTTTTAAACTTTTATACACAACGGAAATAAAATGGAATAAACAATATGTATTACAACACAAAAACTACATGGAATGAGCACCTAACCTTTATAAAAACCCAAAAAAACTACATGAAAGAACTCATATTATGCTGTGAAACAAGAAACAAGTAACAAACGACAACAGAGAACTCAACAAATCCATTCATTCAATGTAAGGGGAATCCCCGATAATAGAGGTGTGTTCGGATACACTGTGCACAGTCAAACCGTAATTTGCGTTGCGTTCAGATATAAATAGTTTGTTTTTAATATTCGTGATGATATTCGGCGAATACGAATATTCGTGATGATATTTGGCGAATACGAATATTCGGTAAATGTCTACTATTCGGCGAATACGAATATTCGTATTCGCATTCGTTGCATCACTATAAGTAATCCTCGGTGACTGCATTCGAAACATTTTTTTAATTTTTTGGATATTACCGCCTTTGTTTTTATATCCCACATTTGACATAATGCTTCAAGGACCGGAGAGAATATTCAAATGGGCCGATCTGGCTTGCGGGCCGGAATTTGTACTTCCATGTCCAGATTGTATCAGATTTAAATATACATTGCATTTGAGTATACATATTTTATGTATTTAATTATCTATTTTTAGATAACGTATAAAGTTTTGTGTTCCGGCCTTGAGAGTTATTATATTTTCAATTTAGATTATCCCGAGTCACCTGAAGTATGAAATTATTCCAACACGAACAACAAAATCTTAAGCTTAAATGAGAACAAAAATGCACATTTCTTCATTGAGCTGTGCTCACGGAGCGCGTCCGACATTCCGTAACATTTCCTCTTCATCATATATGTGCATACGTATGGTATGGATGTAGATTATCTAGACTAGACTTGTGATCAGATGTCTTCCAATTTGACTCCATGAAAGAATAAATTATTTAGAAACATTAGTCGTACCAATCAATTACACATTTTTTCATCAAAAATTGCATTATCATTTGGTCAATCCAAGATGTCCGGAAAAAAAATTGGTTGCTTGACCATCTTAGAAAAAAATCATATTTAACCCTTATAGTGCCGACGAGCGCCATGGCGCTCGTAGGTCGGTGTGCGAAAAATGCCAGCGACGCGATAGCGCTCGTTTCGGCAGCTCACTTTTGGCGCGCGTCAGTGACGGTCGTGTTCCCGCGTTCATATTTTTATTCATTAAATTGCGTTCTAACTTACTTCAATCACACTTTTTTCTACGCTCATAGGTAGGTGTGCGAAAAATGCCAGCATCGCCGTAGCGCTCGTTTCGACAGTTCACTTTTGGCGTGCATCAGTGCGTTCTAACTTTTTTCAATCACACTTTTTTCTAAAAACACTTATTATTATTTATTTCTATAATCCTAAATTTGATTTCAAAATGTCGAACACGAGGGAAAGTTCCGATATGGATGTTGAAATGACAGAACAATTCGAAAACTGCGATAGCGGGAGTGATATATATATATATATTTTCTGTAATTTTCTTGTCAATAAATATGTAGTATTCAATTTCTGTGTTTTTATTATCATAGTTTGAAATCTTCTGAAGAGAATGTTGAAAAAATTATGAAAATTAGTGTTTTGTAACAGAAATGGTAAGTGTTTTTGGTGTTTATATAAATTATCTATAAAAATGCACTTTTTACTGGCATTTTTAGCATATTTTGACAAAATATTTATGGCACTAAAAGGGTTAAGCAACATAACTTTTTAATTTATTTTGTACCTATTTGTTCTAATAGAAATAATTTTAAAAAATTACTGTCAATGAAAATATGTTTGAAATACTATTAAAAACGCAAAATATATGTAGGAGAGGTGCACAATGTAATCAGGGTATCTGTAGCTAGTAGCAAAAACTTCTAGGGAGTCTTCTTCATTAAATTTTAAATAGAAAATATTCTTTACACTTTGGGTAGAATGTCGACAGTTAAGGAGACTAGCGACACCAAAGCTTGCATATTTTTAAAAATATTTCTGATTTATTTTCTGGAAAAAAATGAACTATCACCACAGTAACTTATGTGGAATACTTAAAAATAATTTTCTTTAATACAAGTCAAATAAAATGAATAAAAAATATTTTTCAAAATTCTGTACGATTTTATTAATTTTATTTGACTAGTATCAAAGCCAATAAATTTTTCATATCCAATATAAATGTAGTACCTCATCAAAAAGTCTCTCCATGAGATAAATACAGCCATGTTCACCCAATAGCATAATTCCTACATTAGACCAATATTGCAGTATGGATTCCAGATATGGAGCCCATATTTCATTAAGGATACAGACCTCTTTGAAAATGTACAAAGAAGAGCTACTAAACTTGTTAAATGCCTCAAGAAAAAAATCCTATGAAGAAAGGTTAAGATTTGTACTAAAATTGCCAACATTGAAACAGACGTGAGCGAGGTGATCTGGTTGAGACATCAAGATTCTAACCAACGAGTATAACTGCCCAGAATTGACAAACATAAACCACCTTAACACCAATAATCTCAGAAGTCACCAACTGAAATTGAATGGTCCAGCATTTTCGACAATTCCAAAGTAGGACTTCTTATCAAGCCGTGTGGTTGATAGCTGGAACAAGCTTCCAAGAAATGTCATTTTTTAAATTTATTTATTTATTTATTTTCATCTTGATACATGAGAAAGAAATTAAGCCGCTCATCTCACTAGGAAGAACCTGTGCCGAGATGAGCAGCTGACAGTATAGTGAGAACAAAATAATAAAGATATAAAACAAAATACTACATAACTATAAGATTAATCAATTAATTGAGGATATAAATATAAAATGTGGATAATAAAAACAGTATATCAATATATATATATATATATAAATACAAAGAAACCCCTGTTTCTCTACCCGCCAAGTTTTCTCCACAACCAGCCACAACCACCCACCGGTAGTTATGGTGGTGGATAGCCCTTGGTGTCACATCGAAAATATGCGAGTTTGGTGGGGGTGGCTGAGCGTGGGTGGGAGTGGGTGATGAAAATGTGCTTTTTAGCACATTGTTTTGTTATGGGAAGGCCGCAAATGCTTCAGATTGTTTCAAAATAGGCGCGCCGACTGTGTCGGTGAGTTTAGAAGGTTCCGGAAAAACCTGCTCTAGAAAGTTCTGGAAAGAGAAGGTTCTAGAAAATTCCCGAAAGTTCTAAACTGAGTGGTGGAATGTGTCGGTGTGTCTAGAAGGTTCCTGTACATTCGAAAAATTTCTTGAAAGTTCTGGAAGGAGAATGTTCTAGAAAGTTCTACGACGATCCAAACAGCGTACTAAAAATCTACGCGTGCGAAGCCGCGCGGGCGCAGCTAGTATATTATATAATACAAAAGAAATAGTGAAAGTAAAATAATATATGTAAAGAAAGAAGAAAAGAATGAAAAAAGAAAGCAACCAATTAAAAAAAAGAGTAGAAAAGTTTTTGGAAAGCTCAATGATTATATTTATATATACTTTTTTTCTTTTCTTTTTCTTCTGTTATAACAATGTCCATTTCTTTCTTTTCTTTCTGTCCTTCCATCATCATGAAAAATCATCAAGTTTAGGCACGAGCACGACGGCTATCGACCCGGCAACACAGACAGCATATCATTGGCTGGAGCGTGTCACCATTCACACACGCGACAGGTCATTGCACCGTCAGCATTTCTGACAATTTCTCCACACACACAGTTACACGTCAAGGAACCTCTTTGTTCGCAAATCATATAAAAAGCAGCCCATGGCCTGTATGGGCATGTCAGTCTTCCATTGACCCCCAGATTGAGGCCGAAGACTCTCGCCCTTCGAGTATCTATCATTGTCTTTGTAATCGTACTTGTGTATGACTTGTAACTGTTTAATCGAGATAATAAAATCATCAAGCATTCTACGACTTTGGAGAATCCCGTCACATGATGGGTGGTGATCCTTAAAAGCAGTTTCTAAACTGGACTGTTAGACTTTCTGTTAAATTTTTGCTTCATATTATTTAAATGACATTGTAGAAAACCTGGGGCATATCAGCCCACAAGCTGCTCACCCACAAATAAATAAGTTACTTTCATGATCGACTCGTGCCTACAGCAGCGAATGAAATCCCCTCTGGACGACACCTACCGGGAAGACCACCGAAAAGGTGGAGGGATAGCTGTACCTCGTCATCCCAGGAGGCGTAGTTTTCTGTCGCACAGATCAACAGTACTAAAAGAAAAAGAAGAAGATAATCTTACATTTTACGAAAGGTATGACAAAAATATTGAAATAAAATGCAATTAAATTATACTCAGATGCTCACGGATCTTGGATGGAACATCACTGGATCTTTTTTATTCTTTAAAACTTACATGTATAAATACTGGAATGAGTATATGAATTTGATCCATTGACAAACTAACATTCGGCTGACTCGTAAGTTAAATTATATTTCATAATGCTGGAATTTGGTGTTCTTATGAGATATATAAGACTTCAACAACTGTCTGTGGGATTGTGGCCTTTGAAAGAGGTTGATGGAATTACGAATCCTTATTATAAAGTTTATCAATGGATCTCCGCATTTCTGTACTCTCTCAAAATAGTACTGGAATTTTCATACATTTGTCTTCATACTGGAAATGCGTACGCCTTGGGAAAAATGTTTATTATTTTTTTGTCGGGACTTGTATACCAAGTTCGCATGATGAATATTATGTTTCGAATGCCCGAATATAGCGAAGTGCTTATCACTTTTCGAGACCAAATAAGTTTATTAGAATTCTGGAAACCGACTAACTTTTCCAAAAAGGTAAAATTATGATATACTAATAATAATAATCCTTTGATGTTAAACTATGATAATTTATTATTTATTAATATGTCATAGATATGTTAATTCCTGATTCTATCTGGGGAATAATCAAAGTAGCGTTATTAGTGGATTCCTGAGAAAAGAGGAACAGTAAAAGAAACTAGGAATCGGTAGCTCTTGAGTAGACTCTGGGATAAACTGTAGAAGACTGGACCATAGTCTGAATGACATTTCCTTATCGATGTTAATCTTATTTTAGGATCACTGTGGGCAATTTTTTTTTTTTAAATTTTAAGGTCTAATGCTATACATAATAGTTTATGTGCTGGGGAAAAATAGAGAAAAACATTACCTATTTATTTATTATATTAGGTCCTTACATATGAAATTGGCGTTTAGTATGGGAGGAACATAAAGCCGATTTTTTTTTATTATAATATATTTATTTAATTAAAGTATGTACCATTGCTATCTATGCACTTTTGCCATCTCATAGGTAGTTCATCGATCCCTTTACTAAAAAAAACATTCGGACGGGAATCAATAAAATCTTTGAAGGCGGTTTGGACTGCCCCATCGGAGTTGAATTTTTTCCTTTGCAAGAAGTTATCCAAATTTCGAAAAAAATGGTAATCTGTTGGGGCAAGGTCCGGAGAGTACGGTGGATGTCTTAGACATTCCATTTGAAGCTCCTCTAATTTGGTAGCCGTCTGTTGTGCAGTGTGTGGTCTAGCGTTATCATGAAGCAGCAGTGGCCTAGAGCGATTAAACCAGCCTCGGTTGTTTAGCAGCTAGCTTTTCCATCATGGTTTGCAGTTGCTGACAATAGACATCTGCCGTAATCGTCTGGCCAGATTTAAGAAAGCTGTAGTGAACGACACCAGCACTAGTCCACCAAACGCTCACAAGTAACTTTTTTGGAGTCAATTTTCGCTTGGGGCATGGTTTGGCTGGTTCGGCAGGGTTCAGCCATTGCGATGAGCTCTTCCGATTATCGTACAGGATCCACTTTTTATCACAGGTAATGATTTGATTTAAAATCCCTTCATTATTGTGCCGGTTGAGTAATGCAACGCAGCAGTCAACGCGCGTTTGTTGATTTGCTTCACTCAATTCGTGAGGTACCCACCTTTCAAGCTTTTTCACCTTACCAATTTGCTTCAAGTGGATTAAAACAGTTTTATCACTAACACCGCAGCCTGCAGCTAACTCGGATGTGGTTTGCGATGGATCCGCTTCCACAATAGCCTTCAATTCTTCATTATCAACTTTGGTCTCCGGCCGTCCACGGGGCTTGTTCTGCAGGTCGAAATTTCCAGAACGAAAACGTTGGAACCAAAAACGCACTGTGTTTTTTTTTTGCGGCACCGTCGCCATACACATCATTAATCCTTCGAGCCGTTTCTGCAGCACTGGTGCCACGGTGGAACTCGTACTCGTAAATAACGCGATATTTCAAGTTTTTCATTTTGTAAACTGAGTGACGCAAAGAAAAAAAGAATTGAGGAAAAAACAAATGAATTATAATTTTCAAAACACAAACACATGAGTAAATAGCTGTATAAATTTGGATTTGGAATTCCTAACCAAAGAGAAGATATTTGAGATCAAATTTGCCAGTACGGCAAAACGTCGATTTCATATGTAAGGACCTAATATTAGGCTATTTCTATAAGTTTATAATTACATATATCTGTGGGCGAAAGGAGCAATCGAACAAGTCAATAAAATCATGTTTTGAGTTAAGTATGCAGAGTTGTTCTTTAGATACATATCTAGCAATGAAAAATTAGATGAGTCAGCAAATAAAATAAATCGTGACTATTTTTTAATTTTTTTAAAAAAGACAAACGACAAGTCACCTTGTTTAATGTTCTTGTAAAAAAAAAACAGAACTTCTAATGCAAAAATTAGATAAAAATAATGAATTTCTTAAACAAGTGAAATTTCAAAAATTTTGATTTGGCTCTCCTGAAAACCTGTTTTATGAATGTGAAATATGAATAAGTCATAAATTTTTTTTTATGAATTATTCAGTTTTCTTTCACTTGCAGATATAATCTTTTTCTTAAGAAATATACTATATTTTTGATATATTGATGCTACTGGGAATGTCCTAAGCGTTTGCAAGTAAACAAAAACCATAAATTCATCCTGAAAAAATATGTCAAGCGTATCCTGTACATTTAACGTAAAATAGTTAATGCATTTTGTACTTGTGTTAAAATTTAGAGTCAGCAGTAAATTATATTTTGTTTGTGTCAAATTGTGCACACGTGCAGTTTAGAGGGAAAATTGGTCCCAATTTGTGCTCATAACTGCCGATTTTCACAAACGGGAGGGATGAATCAGTTCAGATGCTGAATCAAAATGACTAAGACACAACCGAGAAGGAAGTAGAAAAACAAGCTCTTATGTAATCGATCTGTATAGAAGCTTAATTTTGTTTTTACAGGTAACCGAAGCCCACGAGAAAGAGTGTAAATTGATGTTGGCTGCTTTCACAGTAATGTTTTGGGGTGGTCATACATTATTCTATCTCATTACTATATATGTTAATTTCAAATATGGTGCATTTAAAAAAGGCACTCACGTTCCTCGAGTATTGCCATTAACTTTGGCGTTACCCTTTGATACTCAATATAATATAGTCAATTGGACAATGATGTTTTTCGTTGAATACCTATATGGCTTTGTTTGTCTCGGCTCTATTCTCTACCAAGATGCAATGTTTTGTTTTTTTATCATTCACTTAACTGGACATTTGAAAATACTTATTAATAATATTAAAGGATTAGTAACTCTAAAAGATGAGTTAACAAATAAAAATGAAAAGAGTATTAACAAGATGAGTAATTACACCACAAATGAAAAGTCGTGGGTTACACTGTCGGACACTGAAGAAGCGTACATTTATGGTAAATTAAAAGATTGTGTTATTCATCATCAATTGATTATAAGGTGAGGAAGTTTGATGATATTGGAGTTCATCATGTAAATTACTCCATGTGTTGGACCAAACATTTGTTAAATATATATATTTCGTTTTTTAAGTTTCATTGGCAAGGTGCAGAATTTTTTCGGGGTTGTTATTGCGACCACTTTCTTCTATAATCTACTAGTCATCTGTCTTCTTGGATTCCAATTGACTGCAACGGTAATATGATAATGCTTTTTACTAAATATGATACAATCTTTACTGTATTATTGCTGTAATGAATAGCTTGTTGATGTAGTGGTTATGACTTTCACCTAGTGATCCAGTGGTCCTATTTTCCTATTACATGTCTGTATTAAAAAAAAATTAATTCATTACAACATAAGATCTGTAAAATGTTGAATTATGAGCATAGTATTTCCAACTATAATACAATACATACCCACAGAATTCTTGGCAGATCAAAGGTCGCAAATTAACCCATTCCAGGCCTGCATTGCGTGTATACACACCTGCTCTGTTGTGTATACACGACGCGGGCTGGGATATGTTAGAAATATAATTTTTGGCTCTTGGTATCTTTTAACATGATGATTGTACTTGCTTTCCAGATTACTTTTATCGTCTCTAAAAGCATATTTCGACGGCTCCTACGTATAATATCGTAACCCACAACGCGACGATTTTGAGTTTGTTGTGTATTTTATATGTTTTTAATTATATATTTAATTCCTAGAACGAAAATTTTTTTTTTTTATAATAATAAAAGGTTATTTATTGCAAAATATTTATTTTTCTTTCTTGGAATTAAAGATATAATTAAATACACATGTGTATACACTAAGAACTCAAAATCGTTGAATTGTGGGTTACGATATTATACATAGGAGCCGTCGATTTATTGCATAAAAAACACAATTTTTATCTTCTCTAATAGCATCATTGCTCTTTCTTGGGGTGAAAAATATTAGTTTAACTTATGATGTTTTGCTTGTCAACAACCGTAAGTCAGACTCCACCAAATAGTCATATATTTTTACGGTAGTTTTTTTGAGTGTACAATCATTTGGTCATTTTTATCAGTCAACATTATGCTAATACTATGTTGAATATGTAGTTAATTATCTCAACTTTGATATTTCCGCACATAATTTTCTCTTGTACGACGATGATATGTTATTCAAGTGCGTTATTATTAAAGTTATGTTCTTAAGTATTTCATCATCATCGTCATCACCTTTATACCCTTGTCCTAGTAGGGTCGGGAGTCCAAAGATTCAACAAGGTGCTTCCGTTTTCCCCTGTCTTGCGCTGCTTCCGCATGAGTCAACCAGTACAGACCCATTCAGTTTTCATACACATTTTGTATTTATTTCTCCCAGCTTAATCTGGGGCGACCCATCAGTCGTCTTCCTTCCGGGGTTGCAAAACGATATTTCTTGGTATTCGTTCCTTTAGCATTCTTAGCATGTGTCCAAGTCATCTCGTTTGTGATTTTTCTATATATTTATTTCTATATTTTACATTTTATTAAAAAAATTGTATTTTTTTTAATTCCAGAATATAGAGACAGTGATACAATTTGGATTATTCTTTGTGGGTACAGTTGTCCAGCTTGTAGTGATTTGTGTATACTGCGATCGATTCACCAACATGGTATGTAATTGGAAGACTGCCTGTAAAGAAAGACTAAAATTTTCTCACTTTCTCAGCCTTTTTTTACAGGCAGTTTTCAGAATTTCTTCCGACATCAAGTCTGATGACAGGCTCTGCAATGGATTCGGCACAGAGAGGTCGGAGACACATGTCAGTATAGCCCAAAAAAACCCACACAGAGGATGGTAATTGGAGTCTCGAATTATTGATTTCATACAAAATTTTAATGACATCTCTCGAATCATTTCAATATGAACATTATAGTCAAGATAAAGTTAAGTTATGTTAATAATGTTATGTTGGCAGTGGTGATATATTGACGATTCAATATGATAATCTTGAGTTAAATCAGAAATAGTGAAAGATCTCCTTTTAAGAAGGCTTTCGGCTTCTTAAAATTTATATTTTTTAATTTTCTATGAGCCGCTGACAGAAAATTGGGTACAAAATACATAAAAAAAACAATAGATTATTATTTAAATCTCAGCCCACTATCCAAATTACTAGTATCTTTGGCCCGTTCTAGCAAAATGCCTACATATATTTATAGTGTATAAATGTAGTGATGTTGTGTAGGAGTGACTTTTTTAAATGATGATAGGGTATCTGCAAGAATTTCAGCATCAACGTTAAAGGTCAGCACAGTATACTATATTGTATTTATGACACATTCTTGTGATGGGAGAAAAGTAACCAACGTTAGTCAAAAGTCACCAAATTGACGCTCAGGCTGCTCAGACCGCTTGGTGTAAAATGGCTAACAAAATGGTAGAATGAGGTTAACAGTGAAGTTTTGATAAAATGGCTTTGACTTATTGAATATTGTCCTTGATAACATTTTCACAAATGATGTTTCCAGCTTGTTATGTGTTTATTATAGGTACTCACTAATTTTTATTTTTGAAATGTTTGCAGTAATGAATTTTATCATCTCATTTAGGGTCTATTTTTCGAGAATTTGTTATGGGCATCTAACAGTTTGTGATCATGTACGCGTATACAATGACGTATAAGATGAGACTTGTCTCGAAACTTGCATAAAGGATAGTACAGAGTAGAGTACAGAGCAAAACGAGCTATCATTACTGTGTATTTTATAAGCGTAGCAGAATGACCAACTGATACACAATGACCTTTACTGCAAAGTCTCCAAGATGACAGAAAATATTTATTTATTTATTTCTTTTTAAATTAAATATAAAATTTTGGTTGGACTCTGCCTGTCTCACTAGAAATATCTGTGTTGAGACAGGCGTAGTTTACAATAGTGTGTATTTATAAAACATAGTTTATAGATTATATGGTGGAATAATTATTTGTATTGGTTAAGTATTGTATATTAACATTAGTTAATAAAGTGATGAAAGTAACGTAATAGAAAATATATCATGTATGTACACTATTAGATTGCTTGTAGTTTGTGCAAAAAATTATAATCTTATTTCTGCTTATTCTATAGTACGGATGCTCTCTAATTAATTTACACTTATGAATTTTATTTTTAATAATTATGTCAATTGACACAACTCAAAGTACGTAACTTTATGATTTTTTAGTGATTATTTGCGAAATATGACCATAAGTTTCAAAATCAAATGCACATCAATCGCTGATACAGTAATTATAAGACAGCTTAGCTTAGAAAACATGATAAAGTTGTTAAAAATAATTATTGTATTTTGTGTACGCAGAGTGCACAAGTTGCGCAAGCGCTGTATTGCAGTGACTGGCCGTCCATGTCCCCCAGAGCTAAGAGCAGCCTCCTATTCATGCTGGCTCGGGCACAGAAACCACTCTACATATCTGCGCTTGGTTATACAGATGCCTCTATCGAGACAATGTCTTCGGTAAGATCAAGGATCAAAGAAATCATTTTAATTAATATACCCCAAATCCTTTACACACATATTTCGGACATTAACCAAAGATAGAATTGTGTTTATTTATATCCTTAGCAGAGCTTTTGGAAAGTTTGGAGGGAAAGATAACACTCAGCATTCTGCCTTGTTGGTTACCTTTTGTTGTAAATTATCATTTGGTACTCTGCTCCATTGGTTCTATTAACTATAAATTAACTTTTGATATTCTGCATCATTGGTACGAATAACTAAAATTTTTGGCCAATATTTATTATGATTTAAAAGCTACCTACCTGAGAACAGGTATATATCTCACTAGATACATATATATCTAGTGAGATAGGTAGTGGCCGAGAGGCTTGCTACATATTATTCTATATTTAAATGAATTATATGTGTATGTGTCAAGGAACTAAATACCTTCTGTCTAATAAACGCCGATTTATCAGTAGTGAAAACCGAAATAGAAAATAGAAATTTATTTAAAGTATCTAACCCAATTCAAAAAAATCAATCGGTCTTCCTGAAACGATAGATTACACTGGATTGGAAATATGTGACCATGAGAAACAGTGCTGGCAATATATTCTTATTAGTGAAAACACATTACGTTTTGTCTTTCTTGATAGCTGTGTGGTACATAATGGAGTCCTGGTTCCAGCATTGATGTAAGGGAAGTCTGAGTCTGGTAAAAAAAGGAAAGAATGAAGTCTAAATGTAGTGGAACTAAATGTAGTATAAGGTCACTTAAGTACGAATGTGGAAAAATGACAAAATTGGAGTGAGAGTAAAACTATTCTTGATAAAATTGGAGTGAGTGTAAAATTATTCTTAGGATTAACAAAGGGTGGTTTAGGTGATTTGGATATGTGGAACAAATGAATGAGGAAAGAATACATATTAGAAAGACACATGACACAAGTGTCGATGTCATCAGAAATAGAGGATGAATAACATAATATGAGGAGATGTATGAATGTACATGAGACGAAGTTTCGTGTCAGGAGTGTCCTTCCTGCCTAGCCATCAGAAGAAATGGTGTATGTTATGTATAAAATTATGTATAAAGTTATATATAAAATATGTTAGATAGTTGGTCAAACATATGAATTATGATATGAATATCACTAGAAGTTTTCTGTGATTAAAAACATCTTAACCTTATATTTTAAAACAGCGGTTCCCAACCTGTGGTACGCGTACCATCGGTGGTACGCGAGTGGATAGTCGGTGGTACGCGTAAAATAATCAGTAATGGCGGATATAAAAAGTAAAAAAAAATCAATCATAAAAATATCTTAATAATACCTATATGCATTTTACAGTTATTATGTGTTTTTCTTTCAGATTTTAAAGACCTCATTTTCATACTTCACAATTTTAAAAACTCTGGAAGAATAAAATTTTGTTTCTATAAATCAATTCAAGAAGTAGCACCCCGAAACTTTATTATTATCAATCTACTTAATAAATAGCATCGTTAAACTTTATATCTATCAATCCATTAAAAAATATATCAATCTACTTAGTAATAACACCGTGACACTTTATTTCCCCCAATCAATTCAAGAAATAGCACTGTAGAATTTTCTTTCTATCAATCTACCAATAAATAGCTCAATGAAACTTTATTTCTATTTATCCATTTAATTAATAAATGGCACCATTAAACCATACCAGCTAAACCTAGTAAATAATTTTTTGAAATATTTAGGACACAAAATGTATTAGTTCTCAAGAACATCAAATGTTAGTTTAGTTCTCTAGAACATCTTTTTTTGTGTAACAAAATGAATCTTTGATTCACAATGAATAAAAAATATTATTTTGAGTATGTACATGTTTTTATTTAAAGTTTATTATTAAATTCATCAAAAAAATCATTTCAATTAGTACCTACTTTCGCAGGTTTATGGCAAAAAGGAAGGAACGAAATTTAATTACATTTATTTTTGACAGTTTAAAAATTAATTTCTTAGAATAAGTTGCTAAGTATAGGTCAACTGCTGAGAGCTTTGGTATGGTCATCTCAGTTTTTTATCGTCTATCTTCCTCTTTTATATGGAGCCAATGGAAGTGCAAATGAGAGAGAAATATATCTATATTTTTTCATGAGTCATACAAAACCTCTCAGCGGTTAACCACTTTTTTTGTGTACATAATGACATTTTTTGGAAGGTACCGATTTCGCAAAAAAGTTTTTGATGTGTAACATGTTTCCTCTCGCTTTCCTGCAATCTGTGGCAGTGATTTTGTGAAAAAGGACGGAAATGCGTAAAAAGAAATAAGACGCCGGGTGTTGTGTTCCTCTGGACAGTTGTGTTATAAGCTAAATGGCCATTTATATAGTTTACATTTAAAACACATTCGAATTCATATTCATAATTCAGGCTGCACTGACTTGACACCCAGTGGTTTCTATTAAAGAGTAAGCGAGGACTTGCTTTTATTTATTTTTAACCGCGAAAGTAAAGATTTTTCTATAATATTGAATTTTTTTTGTTGATGAAAAATATAATAGTATTTGTTATTTTTTATATTAAATCTAGAAATTTGGTGATCTATAAAGCCATGAAACGAACAATCTATTTGCTTACTTAACTAAAAAAAGAATAACATTAAAAATATCAAAGAAGGGTGATTCATGCTCCTCTGGACACTAAATTACATATTCCTTTGAACGCGTCCAGAATAACAGCCCACTGTGTTCCTTTGGAAAAGGTTACTAAATCTTTATCCTGTTTATATCTTAGTATAACAGAGTAAATTAAGAAGGACAAAATATTAATTAATTGATCATGATCTACTCAAATACTCCATCAGAAAGATCTTAAATGGTATGTTTTAGCTATAACGATTTGACTAAAGTGAACTATTAAAAAATAATAGTTCGTTCATGAACGGCCCATCTCTACCGCGCAATCAGCGCTTAGTTTACGCCTGTTTACGCTGTCGTTTGTGATTTACGATGACCGATGCTGTTTTCTCATATTTAGCATGATAGCATTTTAAAACAATACTTGATACATATCAATCATTATTTAAATGATTATTATAAGTAAAAAATGTAAAATATTTATTTTATTTTACTTGAAAATCAAAAAAAAAGTCCACACGTAGGTATTGAGTTTATTTAGGTATCTGGTTTTTTGGTAAGGTTAAACGAACAACACAACAACCGCAGCACAATCTAATTTAAAAATGGCGAGAGCGTCTCTGGAAAATATTGTTTGTTCTGTTTTCAATACTCGTCCATTCCCCCCGCGATAAACTTCGGCCAAGAGTTAATCGAGAATCCTCGATAGTTTTACAAATTGATATCGCCAAAGTTATTTCATATATATCCATCAGGAGTCCCGTCACGGCACAGTGGCCGGCTAATTGAAAGGACGCGCCGGCTGAGCGGCGGGCGGAAACTTTCATCATTTCCCGCCAAACTTCGGGCGAAGAAAAGTAATCCGCACTAATATTTCTTTCAATTGTTGCCCCGCAAAGCCTTTGTATCGGCAGTGGCTTGCGAACTTCAAATCTTGCCGGGGACGTCGAAAGCCGTCGAATATTCGCTACTGGACATACGACTCGATTGTATACTTTCGTAGCTTTTCTACAATGTACTTTTTTCTCCTAGCTTTTTGCCCATGGGTCGACAAACCGCGGGTCGCGAGCCGTGTGCGGCCCTTTGCACATACGTTTGCGGCTCTTCAGATATCAACTCCCAATTTGGCGTCCACCTAGGCCCGGTTGCGCCATCTGAAGTAAATTTTACGCGAGTAAAATTAACTCGAGCGACTTTTTTTATCATCAGCTGATAGTAAACTCGATTTCGGGTTGCACAGACGTCTTTTTTACCACTAATAGGGTGCCAAGCGGAATAAACCTCAAATACCGCATATGTCTATGGAATTTGATTTATTTCAGTTTTTTACCTCTGGCAATACGTACTTTTGCGGTTTAAAACCAGTTCAAACAAAGCACTCTATTCTATGAAACAAACCAAACAAACGTCAAACCATCGCTAAAATAACGCGAAATTAAAAGATTCATTTATATGTTTACAAATTTCAATACGAAAATGACAGCGACAAATTCAAATGACAATATCACATTTTCAAATCAGCTGTGAGAGGACGGCCATTTTTTTACCAATGTTTTACCTTTACCCACCGATATTGGAGAGTTAAAAAAAGTTACTGTATGTACTTCGGCGAGTAAAATATTTTTTACCATCGATGGCGCAACCCGTTTTAGTAAAAAAAGTTACTCGAGTAACTTTAAAAGTTACTCGAATAACTTTTTTTACATTTACTTTAGATGGCGCAACCGGGCCTGTACGTCCACTCAGCCAGCCTTATCAGATGGAGCCGCCGAGCGAACTTGGACTCTTATATACTCTCTAGCATTGTCTACGTATATTCTTTACCTGCGTGTTCACACGTGTTGTCTATAACTAGTAATGGTTAAACAGTTATTTTAACCGGTTATTTTAGGTACAGTTATTTGGAATTTGTATCTGATTGTATCGATGACTGATAACTAAGATATAATTGTTATCTAGTACCAATGGTTGCCCGCCGAATTGAAGAAAATCAGTTGACAATTATGGACATAATCAAATACAAATCTCAAATAACGGTTAGTGTGTCACCGGTTAAAATACCCTTAATATCTACGACACACAACAAACATACTCTTTTTACGAATCAAATAAAAAATAAGGCATGAAAAAAATTAACAGACGATAATTTACAATCATGCGGAAAATTTAAAAGAAGTATCTAGCTATTTGCCCCACATAGTTTTCAAAAGCGATGTAACTCTTCTAAAAAGTTACAGGTACTTATCAGGTGTTTTTGTCTTAAAATTCATACACGGTGTCTCATAGCCAATAGCGAAAAGTTTACTGGTGGATTCCTGCTATGATAATGATTCGAAAATGTTCAAGAAACCATGACCGATTAAGTTATGGAGATATGCAATATATCAAAGTTGGCATTTTTCTCTCAATATTTCTGACTTATTTTTTTCCGAAAAATTTCCAATTGGAATTCGAAGATTTTTATTATTTTATTTGTTTTGTATTAAAGGGAATGAATTTTTCATATTCGATATAAGTAACTGTAATGAGAGTCCAACGTTTTACAAAATAATAAGTCAGAAATATTGAAATAAAATGCAAACTTTGATGTCGCATATTTCCATAACTATTGAATAATAGCTTGAACGTTTTCGACTCGTAATCAAGGCAGGAATATAGTCCTGTGATGTTATTAATATTTTTCAAATAACCCTGTATATGTATATAGGTACATAAACTACAAATAATGTTCTCTCTAAGGGCCGGTTGTTTCAAGTTGGATTAAAGTAAGCGTTCTTTAAAAGCATAGATTTTTACGTTCTCCACCAATCAGACGATCCGTTTTCGTAAAAATCTATGCTTTTATCGACCGCTTACTTTGATTGAACTTGAAACAACCGGGCCTAAGGTGTGTGTGTACACATTAATAAATATTTCTCCGCACACGTGTTCCCAACCCCTGCACACAGAATGAAATATCTGAAATCATATTTTAGGTTAACCTTAGACCGAGTATTACCAACATTTTATTTATTGATTGGTCTATTAAACTCTAGTGGGACGAAACACCAAAATCGGGTAGTAAGCGTTTTGTGCAATTCACTTACCTATAGATAATTACTTCCTAAAGAGGTCTGTACTTTCATGATATTCCAACGTTTTACAGACGGTAGGTCAGAAACATTGAAAAAAAATGCAAATTTTTAAGTAACCTTTTTATTTAGTCTTAAGTAATAATTGTTAAATTTTGTAGAAAATAAATATTGAATTATTTTTTTGAAATAATCTTCTTAACTATCAATATTAGGACATTGTTGCTTTAACATTTTTGGTGCATAATTTAGACAGTTATTTCCTAATTCGTATCCCGGTAGTCAGCCACCAAATATTTTTCGTTAGACAGATTTTTCTGTATTATTAATATTTTTCATATTTAAACCATTAACTTTGTGGTTAGATATTATAACAAAGTATTATATAATAAAATATAATAAAAATCACTACCAGATTTAAAGTCTACCGGTTTCGAGACGCACCCGTCTCTACGTCAGGACCAACACTACACTACTATGTTCACAACACTATACACCACAACCATAGTGTTGTAAAACTTTCACCAATATTTATCACATGCGTGTTAATCTTGTCAGAGACAAACATGCACTAACTTGCCTACAGAACGATCAGGAATCTACGAGAGAGAGAGAGTGAGAGGAGGCGGGGTCGAAAGTGGGTGTTTGGAAAATTGATTTGGTTAATTATTCGAGGTGCTTTATCATTCACCGCTTCCCCAATGTAAAAGATTTTTCTGTATATCTTTCGAATAGATTAAACTAATTCGTTGTTATAGTAATGTGATATTATCCCACTACTAGATCAGCGAATGATTGCTTTGTCACCATTATTTTATAGCAAACGTGTTTACCTGCTTTTCTCCGATACCAAACTACGCCTTTCTTTCCCCTATATGTGGGTATCTACCGGCAAAGAGATTTGGTTTCAAAAAGGTCATGTCGTCCGGTGTGTTAGTTATGAAGGTGGGATCCCTATTAAGACCGCACTGAGCCCCAGCTGAAGAGATACGGGAGATGGAATGGAACCAAGGTATAGAGCGATATTACGTAATGATAGAGAAACAAATAATAGAACACGTGTTTATTGTATGCCGCGTATTACACTCAGGATTCCGATATTCTATTAGGCCTGTTTGTGACCTCAGCTCTCTCGCGACAGAGGCGGATTCGATGAAAGGGCTGTTTAAAACCAAATTTATTAATCAATTAGAAGAGACATACAGGAAAATCAAATCAACGAAAAAATATTTGGCTGCCACCGGGACTCGAACCACGGATCTCCTGTCTATACACAATATTACATCAGCCCTGATGATGAACCCTGCAATGGGATCCGAAACGTCAACCAGAAAGGTCGTAATAATACGGCATTGTACCCCAGAAGACACAAACCAGTAGATTTTGAGTGGCCGTGAGAACCTAAGAACAACTTAAAGCATTTCAAGTCAGTATTAATTACAATCTTGGTTCAGAATACGGTGAAAAATGCAAACTTTGATGTCACTTACCTCCTTAACTGTCGAAATTTCCCCCAAAGTGTAAATAATATTTTCTATTCAAAATTGAATGAAGATTTTGTTTTTTCTATGAGACACTGTATATACAACAATATTTTTTGAGTGTTTTCAAGTTTTCAGGAACACAAATACTAGATTTTGTCGCCGGAAGGATCATCATTAAATAAGATAAGTTATAAAACAGAGACGAAGCTATTTGAATGGGAAAGTATCTATGGACTGGCGTGGATGTTACAGGGCTGACGACCTGTCACTAAGCTGATCACTTTACACAATGTAACGTTCACCGATTCCGCCCAAAATTGCCCCTCGTCTATCAAATTTTGGAAGTAGTGTTTATGGATTTTATCAACCTTGTGTTGAATTTTTAAAACCACTTAACGTAGTGATTAGCATAGTGGTTATAAAAAATCGAAACAAGGTTGATAAAATCCATATATACAACTTACAAAATTTGACAGATATGTGCACGATCTTGGGTGGCATCGTGAACGTTACATTGTGTAAAGTGATCACTCAAGCCAGCCTCATGACAATACACGCTTTCTTTAATTTATATTAACTCTGCATTGTGATCTGCACAAGCGGCTAGAAGCAAGAAAAAAGAATAACGAATTTTGGCCAGCCGGCTGTGGTTGGTCCGGCACTGGTCGGCATATGTAATCCGGTCACACACCCTTATGTCTCATAAGACATCCCTTATTTGCTCCTTATTTTAGGATTTTTCGGTTCGTTATATTATTATTTCTACACTGAAAATTATGGCGGGGCGCGTCCGGCATTCTTGATGAGCCCGGTAGGCCTGGAGGCGGTTATTCGAAAAAATATTTTCGATATTCTTCCATTATTGTATAACCCGGGTGTGAATTTCACAATATAAAATGAGATGAAGGAACACGCGTTGTTTAAATTTATTTTTTTACTAAAAATTGAAAACACATTGAGCCGATTGATGTCGCGTTATAAACATAATATTTCAATTACATTCAAGAACACATTCTTATTGTGAAGTTGATTTTTTTTCAGAATAAAGTTCTGTGAAATTTAAAACCAAACTAATTAATCAATTAGAAAGACATACAGAAAAATCAAATCCAAGAAAAAAAGCTAAATGGTACATACAGATATGGTCGATATATTCACGGAAATGTACAAGGCCGCTATATCGTAATTGGATAACGCGCCTGTCCCGGATAGGAGGAGATCCGTGGTTCGAATCCCGGTAGCAGCCAAATATTTTTTTGTGGATTTGATTTTTCTGTATGTTCTTCTAATTGATTAATTGATTTGATTTTTAATTTTGTTATGGTATTTAAATATTATAATCATCTTAATAATTTTAATAACACAGAGCTTATCAGTAATACGTAAAATAATAATAAAAATACAACATAAAAGTTAAGCCAATTCGACATCTTTTTATATAAAAAAGCAATCGAAAGTAAAAGCCGTGCATACGAGGCCAATTGTTTCGTTGTGTTGGCGGTTATACCCCTAAACACCAACACAGTGTGCGTCGTATGCACGGCTTACTCATACTAATTCGATTGTCTTTCTTAAATAAGAAGAGGTCAACAATGTTTTTTCCAGATTACTATGAATTAGTAACAGTGTAAATTTAGTAGCTAATGAAAAATTAAATTTGAAATATCAAGGTTACGCAGGCTTAAAGAAATTAAAAATGAATAATCCGTCAATAATGATGGGGAAAAATATTTTTATAATATTTATTTATTTTAAAAATCTAAAAAAACAAAATTGCAAAAAAATCGTATTTAACTAGGCGCGGAAGTAGTAGGTATATAAAAAAAAAAAACAGATTATAAAGTCAGAGAGCATTTCGAAGTTTAATATTGGAAGACGTAAGCATTTTCGCCTCGCATTTTCGTTACCGATTTCAAATAGAATATTTGTATAGCGGGAAAGTTAATAACTTTGGAATATCACAAATAAAGAATAGCTTTGTTTGTGATTTTTAAAACACAGAGTAGCTTGTTGGTGTAGTGGTTATGACTCCCGTCTAGTGATGCAGTGGTCGGTGGCTCGAGCCACATTCCAGGATACAAGCAAGTTAGGCCTATTTTCAAGCACAGGCATTTAGCTTAATTTGAAAATTGGCGCCGCGTATTCGCTGGTTTATTTAAAATAAAAATTACATTAAAAATGGATAATAAATACTAAAGACGAAAGATAATTCGGATATTCAGAAGAAAAACAGAAATGTAAAATAATATCTAAATATAATAATTTTCTTATCTGCCTGTACATGCGTAACTTTTTATGTAAAAAAATATTAATAATTTTTTTATTACTTACCTATTTATTTTGTTTTATAAACAAACAAACAAATAAATACTTATTCTATATCACCCGGTGAAATAGATACGAAAATCCACCCCTCCCATCTTATCTTATCCCACCTTCTCCCACGATACATCTTCTACACAAATCTACACCGTTTGATAGACCTTACACAAATTTTGCGTACTTATTCTTTATGAATGAATGCAAAAATACGTCATTTTAGACGGTTTACAGCTAGTACTAAGACTAATAATTGTAGTATAGAAAGGTTAGTTCATATTGTGAATATAGCATAATGTACCATTAATAAAAATGGCATGGTACGATTGTTAATTAATTTTTAAATATCTCAAATAAATAATAATATACTAAAACAATTAGTTAAATTTAACAACATTGCCTCGTGATCCAAAGGTCGCGGTTCGAACCTCACTCCAGACTAGCAAGGTTTTTATTTATTACACTATTTTCATAGCACAAGCGTCTAGCTTAGTTTTAAAATAGTAAGAATATTCAGAATATTTTGAGTTTGTTCAAATCTTTCAGAACAGTGCTGGATTTATGTCACAGAGACATTATTAATCAATTAGTGTATATTATAGATATCACACAGAGACGAAACTGTATTAATTATGGGAAAATCAATGTAGATTTTCTCATTAGCGACATCTGTGGGGATTTAGGGGAATGAAAATGGCTTTGTACAGGCCGCATGGAAAAGGCGCTTACAACTCATATAAGAAAGCTTACCACGCAATTTGAAAATATATACAACTTCCAAAAAATGAATAAGCATGGTATATTCTATCATGGGTGGAAATGGCGAATGTTACAATTGTGTAAAGTGATCACTTAAGCCAACCATAAAAAGACAGGTCATAAGTCCTGTGTACACCCAAATGACTTCTATACCTACTTTCCCATAATTAATACAGTTTCGTCTCTGTGAGATATCTATAATATACACTAAGTAAGAATATTGATGTGACACGTATTCCGTGTTCGCATTTCTATTTAAAAAAATAATTAAAATGGCACGGCACTAGGGTTATTTTATATTTAAATATCATAAATAAAGAACAATATAATTATTATAAAGATTAAATTGTGGGGAGGTGAGTTCACTTTAACTACCGCAGTAAAGAATAATACTATAACTTGAAAGATGGCGAGTTCACCTTTAACAACCGCAAATAAAGAATTATAGACCGATGCGCAGAGTTCAATTGTTCGAACATTCTCTTTTGTTTACGTCTATTAGCGGAGAAAATGTTGTCAGGATAGCGTTATCTTATTTTCCACGCTTCTCTGGCAACACCGGACAATTCACGTGAATTTGAACGAACAACAACGGGATTCACGACTTGCGTCTGGCGGAGTGAACAAAAGAAATATGTGAAAAAGTCCTCGATTTGTCGAGATTTATGGGCTTACTTCTTTAAAATTTATAATGAAAAGTTTGTTTTTATGTTCGCGTTTCCTTCGAAAGATAAATAAAATAAAAGTTTGGACAAGTTTGTATTTTTTAACATTTCGCTCATAAGCAGAGTAGGTACGCTAAGAAGATGGTCTCGCTAAGATATCGATCGTTTTATTTGGCCACTAACTTGAGAATTACGTGTTCGTATTTGAATTTAAAAGAAAGATGATTTCAAACGACTTACAATTTTCTAAGATGAACACATTAAACACATGATTTATAATTTAAGAAGATTTCTGCTTTAAAATATAATTACAATTTTAGAAACTGAAAGCTTTTGATTAGTAGGGGTCTAAACAATATCAGTTATGCGACGACACGGTATTGTTGGCACTGTCTATAAGAGGGCTATGCGTTCTCCTAAAAATCTGCGAAGGATTTGCTGAAGAAACAAACATGCTCTATAACCCGAATAAAACAGCTCTTTTGATCATAAGGTATGGTCAGGATCCGAGAAGTATTCTTCCAGCTACCCTGAATGGTGTGATCCTTAAGGTGACTGAAATAACAAAATACCTAGGGTACGTAATCACTAGTAACCTAATGGATGATGACGACATTGATAGGCAAAGACAAGCTCCCAGCGTAAAAGCGAACAGCTCAGTAGAAGGTATCGCCTTTGCAGTACCCCTGTAAAAAGGACCCTCTCCCTTGCTTTCTGTGCAACTTAATATACGTGTGAACTCTGGGCAAAATCTGTACAAAAAGAGCAGCATAGAAAGACTTTGCATACAATAAAATAACGCCTACCGTATAATGTTTGGCCTCCCCAGATATTACAGCGCTTCCGGTATGTTCTTAGAGGGGCGAGTTGCCAACTTTGCAGCCCTTATGCGATCAAGGGTGGCAGGAATGAGGGAAAGGATAAAGGCAGCTCCGAGAATATCCTCAAACTGGAAGCCCGCCTTACTTCAGTCTCCAGCATCGATGCATATTGGAGAAAGATACTGGCCCTTTATAAATATATATGTGGAATTCATGCCACAATACATGAACCATCATTCTAGGCCACACACACAGAGTGGCAAGAATGCCACATAAGTAGATCGAGGCACGAGCGGCGTATAGTTCATTGCACCATCAGCATTTCCGATGATTTCTTCACACACACAGCCGCACTTCAGGAAACTCCTTTGTCCGTAAATCATATAAAAAGCGGCCCACACCCTATGTGGGAATGTCAGTCTTTCATCGACCTCCGGCGGGTGGTCGGAGGCCATCGCCCTTCGATTATCTATCATTGTATTTGTAATCATACTCATGTATAACTTGTTTTATCGAGATAATAAAATCAAACTTCTACGCCTTTGGAGCTTTCCCGTTACATGACGGTGGTGACATAAAGCAGTTGCTCCAAAGCACCTCCAACCCCCAAATATACACCTACATAAAATAAATAAATGATATGAAAATATAAGTGAAAAAATAGTGAGCCTGAAAAATTTGAAACAAAACCATTCTTGACCTTTCATGCTTGAAAATCTGTCTCGCCTGTATGGAAAACTGTCGATGATGCAATCACGATGATAGTTTGTTATAGTGATGCAAAATCCAATCAAACTGGAGCTAGACCTTAACAAAGCATGTACGGTACTCGCGATGTATTCCAGAAATTGTGTGTATATTGCTTCCATGGTTTTCTATTATAGGCCTTAGGCACTTGAATCTATTAAGTCTTTCAAGTCAGAATTGGGCGGGGCGGTCGGCGGCGTTTATTATCGGAACGTATTATTCTTGGTAGAAATAACATTTCGTTTTATTATTTTTCTGATAGGGCAATACAACTTGTGCGGGCGGTAATTTCACAATGAATACGGGGATAAACGGAATATTCCCCCGGGAGGAAGATGGCGGGAAGAAGGCAGTTCAGGGAAGAAAAGTGTTATAATAACACGAATGTTGTGTTGTGCGGCGGGCAACTCGAACCATTTTCAAGTCCCTGCGGACGGCTCGTAGTATTGTTATAAAAATCATGTAGTATTAAAATTTCAAAGAAACGTCATACACGTTACGATGTGTAGTACGAATTAAATACTTGTATGTTATGAAATTTGGTTGTTAGAGATCATTTGAATTTTGAATATAATTAAAAAAGTAACCCATAAACACCAAGTTTTTATTATACTCCCTTTCTTTGTAAAATATAACAACAATTAAAGACGAATTAAAACATATAACATAACACTAAACTTACAGTAATTTAATATATTTTTTAAATGTCAGATGTTTTGAGCTTTGATAAGACACTTCATGCTTTGAAGATTAAATTCTAAAAACATTTGTCAGTCAATTTAGATTTTCAAAATACGTAGTGAAGTACCTATTATGTATATCGACGGAGTTATTCAAATTTAGAAAATATTCCGCGACGTTATCGGACCGCCGTTGCTAGAAATCAAACTTTGGTAATGATTTCAATTTGAAAAAACCATTAAAATTTCTAAAAATCCGAAATTATACTATAATTATTAATTTTTTTTAACGAAAATTTGATAGATCTTCTTGCGAGTCTGCTTGCAAAGTTTCAGCTCAATTGGATCACGGGAAAAGGGTTGAAAATCGATCCAAAGTGTTTTCGTTAGATAAGCAGACAAGACGACATGTAGACAAGCAGACGCACCGAGTTAAAAGAAAGGGAGTAAAAATGAATGAATGATGTATAAGGGATTCATTATTTCTTCTAAGAAATCGCCTTCAAAAATGTCTTACACCTGATATCGATCTGAAAATACAACACAAGGTATAAGCGAGAGAATATAAAAATGTTGCAGTTTTCTTATTACAAATTACCGAGATCTACTGAACATATTCATATTGTTGTCGTTGAAACATTTGGAGCCTTCTGTGTTCCAGAGCCCTATAAAATGTTTTGCCTCAAAAATGCCTCAAAATACTAAACAAACCATATTAAAAACAGTCACAGCCATTCGAAGCTATATAAAAGTGTGTAAAAATCAACAATGGAATGATGAAATAATTTTTTATGCCTAGTTTTTTATTTTTAATTTTAATTTATTTATTCGAATTGAAGTTTACAATGCACGAAGATGTTTGACAAAGAAAAAGATTAAAGCGTTTGAATAATATCTGCTCTATACATCTATTAATCGCTTACAATAATATAATAACTAGTAGGTACATTAAAATATTTTGAAAAAATCATAACACCATATATATATATATATATATACATGAAATTTACAAAGGATATTGATAGGAAAAAGATGTCGTTATATCGACGCATGCTTATGGGTTGACCACAATACCAATGAGAAAGTATAAGACGCATGAAAAGTCATCTGACCAAACAAAATTTCAGCATGTAATTTAAAGTTTTCATCTAGTTCCTAATAAAATAAAAATAATTGCGAAGAATTCAAACGTGAATGGTTTTCCTTGTCATTTGAAATTTATCGCAAATTCAACAATGAAATCGAGAAAATTTTTGATTATCCCAGCAATATAAATTATACCATTTGCGAAATTTGCAGCCAATCGAATTCTAAAGGCGAATTTTTGATAACATGTGTTGTACAAAAAATTACTGAGGAACCATTTTTTTTATATCATTTTATATGTATGTTTAGGAATGAAGGTGGTGGTAGTTGTAAATGAGAGAGTGGTCTCAATGTTTTATTTATTATTCACAAAGTCCCTAATACAGACATGTTGATGATCATTAGGGAATGCAATCCTGAGTCGGGATTGCCCCTTCGGGATCCCTCGAGATTAGAATTTCCAATCCTACGGGATCCCTACGGATTGGTATCCCGAATACTTTTGTGTTTTTTTTCTGTTTATAGAGCTGAATAGCAATTAACGACAATGCCTTGCATTTTTATATCAGAAATTTTAATAAAATGTTCATTATTAATCATTGCATTAAAGTTTTTGTAGGCGTTTTTCCAAGCCTCAATCAGTCAATGTAGTAAAAACTACTAACTATAGGTCGACCACAACCAAAAGACCATTCCCTAGCTTTGTCCGGTAAGAAGAAAGCGGGGGAAAGTTGCCTGGCAAGCCCGTATTACAAGCCTCATTATGATATTCCAAATTAAAATAAAATATTTTTATTAATATTAATAAAAAATTTTTTTTAGTTTAAAAAAGGTTACTCACTGACTTGAAAAACTTCTTGTGTTCACTTTTTGCATCGTAACAACACACATTTTTTGCGCACATTCTTTTGAATGCGGTCTGGCTGTAGCAGTAGTTTTTATTACTATGTCAGGTTGATAAAATACAGCAAATATTATTCAAAGCTATTTTCATTATTTGAATGTGACATGAACATAAATTTTAAGTACTTACTAAAAGCTGTATAGACATGTACAATTAAACATACAAAACATAAAAAATGCTGATCAATCCCGATAATCCCGATAATCTCGTCCGATTTTTCGGTTCGGGATTGATCTCGTAAAATGCCTCGAGATCTCGCGGGATCCCGGTCTTTCGGGATCGGGATTGCATTCCCCAATGATGACGATGATGACGATGATGTTGATAGTAGAAGCTTCGTGATCTTCATGATCCCCGTGACACGGGTTGTGATACGACGTGTGAGGTCTCCCCATTCGATTCATCTTTGTCGCATGTTAATCCTAGAATTGGTGATTATGATGTATATGGGGTGATTTCCCCCATATCGTCATAATCGTAGAACAACGAAGCATGTGATTTTTCTCAAGTTTATAGGAGAGCAGTTTGAAGTTTTATTTACATAAAGACATTTTATGTCATAGCTCGATAACTACACTACCTTTAAAATCTCAAATAAAATCAGCGCAGTACAACGACATTTTTACACATGCTGCATTGTTCTACGATCGCAAATCAGAATCGACGTTAAACCGACTTCGTATAACGACGGTTAAATTAATGAGAAAAAAAAAACTTTTTATATACCATTAGATGGCTTCTTTTTTTCACTTTTTAACGATCCAAAAAAGTCAATATGGAATTTTTTGCACATCTGTCATCGTTCTACGATCATGACGATATATGCGTTATAAAATTTATCAAATAATGGTTATTATATTATAGAATAAATTAAAATAAGTACTAAATTTTATAATAGATATTCAAATATGACTGAATTGTTTGTATAAGTTCAAAAATTGAGTCGCTTATTTGGCCTGCTCGAACTCTAGGTTTTCCGCGCAGAGACCCTATCGAATTAGAGGGAACGTTGCTGTACATAGCAGTCGGTTAAAACGGGTTAAATATAATGCACTAAGCCTCGCAAAAGTTATGGCTAAAGTTTTTGCAAGCTTTTAATTTTTTTATTTTATTTTGTATATATATTATTATATATACAAAGTATATATATTAATTTGACTATGACTTTTTAATATGTCATATAAGTTACCTTAATGATAATTAATTAATGTTACGCTAATGATAGTTACTAATGTTACCCTAATGTTCATCGTTTTACAGAAGATAAGTCGAAAATATTGAAAACAGCAAACTTTGAATTCGCACATCTCAGTTAAAATTGATATTAGGACATTGTTGCTTAAACATATTCGACTCATAATTTTGTTAGGAACTTACCTGTAATATTTTACAATACTTTGAGGGATTGGCTCTGTTACAACCTGTATGTGTGTATGTGTAGACATGTGTACCTAAATGACAACTCTATTCTTCAATTCTCAAATACGAATCCGATAAACCTTCGAGTATAATATACGCCAGGTGATGGCAAAATAAATCAATCCATTTTTTATTTAATTCTGGAATATTTTTTTAATACAACGTACATATACTTTTAACGAAAATAATTTTTATTGTGAATTTTTAACAGTCATAAAATTTGCTTCCGTTAAAAAAATACAAATGAGATTCTCCAATTTTTTCCGATACGTGTAAGCGCAGAATGTTAGATTTCTTCACAATTACAGATAAACATTGCAAACTTGCGGGAATAATAAATTCGTACTTATTTTATTTTCGAGTTTCGCGAATGGCAACCCCCAAGTTTACATCCGATCCTCCCCTTGCAAAAGTCACGGCTTTTGTGTGAAACTTTGTCACTCTGAATTCAATTTACAGGGGCTTTTTTCCAGATCTTTCCACAATGGCTGCCGCCGGCGCTGGATTGGTCGGGTGCAGCTCCGGACTGGAGAAGGAGCGTGTCGGCGCACTGCCGCGTGTGCACGTTGCCAAGGCGCGTTATCCGCGGAAAATATACGACCAAATTCAATTCCCGCAAAATTGCACAAGTCTGATTAAATCAGCGAAAAATTTCAATGGTGTTTGAAACTATTTAGCCGATAATTTATTTTGGAATTTTTGGTGTGAAATAATCTTCGTACTTATCAAACCAAATCTCAATTTCTTCGTGCATAATGTAGTTATTTTAATTGTATTTGCTTAAGAAATTTAAACAGTGTAATTTGTATAGTAGAAAGACCTAATTAATGATAAGCGAACTGATGAAAATAATCTATAATACAAAATAAGACAGTATAATTATATTTGAAATCAAATCAAATTTGAAACAAATGATATGGGGGAAATATTGTGTAGGAAAACGGGAAGAGGGTCGCAATTAGGGTTGATGGGGAAAGTCATACGATAATAACCCTTTAACGATAATATTTAATTATTTTTTGACCATGAGTCACACTATAGTTATCACTAGAAAAACTACATAATCATTGTTATTACAAAATAAAACTAACCTAGTCAAAATATACATATATATTTTCAAGACAACATACTTACTTATAAATACACGGTAAAAAAGTTTGGCCGAATATTACTGGATTAATATAATATTTTATATCTTTCTATGTATGTATATATTAATCCAGTATTATTCTATTCTCTTCTATCTATTCTATTCTAGTATGATATTTATTTTGAGAATATTGAATTATTGTTTTTAATGTTTACTATAAAATAAAACTATGTAGGTACTTATGTGATATACAGAATATGCTCAGACTATTATAAAAGGTCAGTAAATTGTGTGCACAGATATCTCAAATTAAATGAAAACAATTGTATCACAAATATTTTAAAAATGATTACACTTTAAATATATTTTTTCTCAACATATTTCGTATATACCTACCTATATGTTGACATTAAATCAGGTATATTCTCATTGCTTTGTGTTATCATAAAAATCACGAGCCTGCCCATTGCTGTTCTATAACTTTAACCTACTGTTAATTTTTTCATTTCACGAATGTTGCAAAAAATAAGTATTAATATTATTTTAAAAGTCGGTGGAAATCAGTTAGCTTCACACTCATTGGTAGATTTCTTCATCCGCATACTAACTTACAATATTTCTGTTATAACGATAAAAAAGTTGACATTTGACACTGCGCCCATATGTATAAGTACGTTCCTTCCATTTTTGAAAGCATTATTATAATAATAATCTTGTTATATTACATAATATGTATATATCATATACTTATTCTGAGGATAGGATGTAAACATAAACACACAGACAAGAGGTAAACATTAAAATACGGTTAATTTTAAGATTTTTGTCACTCGAGTCATGTGTCAAGACCATGCCGATTGTGACGTGAATATTTTCAAACTTAACACTTTTTATAGTTATCAAACCATGTAAAATCTAAACAATACGATCTTATCTTAACCCCTACGTTTTTTCCACGTTTCTCCAATTACACATCGTTCTATCTGTAAGGCTTGACAAGCGAAAGATTTTCCGTTCCAATGTTTTGTTTGAATTATCTCTTTCTTCCAATATGGAGGCTATTCTCAGCGAGCTTCGTTCGCTTACACAATTGCCCGGGCTCCAATAACACCGCGGCGCGGAACGTGACGTCGCCGCGCGGGCCGCGGGAAATCTCATTTCTCTCGCATTTACCCTCTTATCTTTGAAAAAATAACGCGAGGATAGTGAAACGCAGCCGGGGCAAAGTTGATGTGCCGGAATCCTATTGGCGGGATTTGCGCGGATCAAGGCGGGATTGGACAAAATTACGGCCAATAAATTGCGATCGCGGCGCCGTCTTACTTTTATACATTTGGAAATTTGAATTAATTTAAATCAGGGATCATGACGGATGAAGCGGTCGGCTTTAATACAATTTTGTTGAATCTTCGAATATATGGGACATTGAGGCGTTCGTTCCAGCTTAATCTCCGAGTAAATCGTATTACGCGAGCTGAAGAAAAGCGTACAATAAATTGAACTTATATAACTCGCTCTTTTTTATTTAATATTTTCTGTCACTTCAGACACCATTGTCGTAAGCACAGGAATAAAGATGAACTATACTTAGACACTTGAGGTTAACAAGATTTTATATTGCTGGAACAAAATTGGAGTTTTATTTTATTTATTCAGAAATTAAACACACAAAAGTTAGTGATGTATTTATAAGAGCATGAAAATTAGAATCAAACATAATAACCTGTGTCATAGCTTATTTCACTTGGAAACAATTTTGGAATATAGGTACGCGTAATAATTACAAGAGTAAATAAAATGTGATGAACAATAACAAATGTAAATTAAAAAATAAATAAAATAAGTGAATAAGTTATAATATTACACAAATGTATAACAAATGTTCACTTAGGCAATATTAATAATAAGTGAAACTTCATTTACTTATATTTTGCGTTGCAGAGCATTATGTAGCTACATATTTGAAAATTACCTATTTACTTTAATTCTTAGTTTATAGATGCAAAGACACAAAAAATAAATCGATGTCGGTGAACAAGCTCGTTCGTCATAAACTCGGCACATTCCCGATATGGGTGAGCGCAATCCGTAGTTGGTGCGAGCTACAGGAATGTGAAGGTGTTTTTTAAACTTAAAATATTTCAACGAACCTGCATAGCGCTGCCAAGGAGTTGGCAACCGAAAGTTTAGCATTTACATGTATTTATTAGGTTGAAATAAAAATATAATTTGGGATATTTCTTTGAAATGAAATGCGTCATTAAGCGAGGTGCAACCTATAGTCGTTACCCAATCTCAATGAATCGAATAGTCAGAGGCCATGTGTTCTCTGATGAGGCGTTTGAGATATGGATGTACAGAAGGATGCCCCAAAAAAGCATAATGGACAGTTACGAATGACTAAGTGACGGTAGCAAACACTAATAAATCGAAAATTTTAATATCTCGGAAAGACGTCAGAACTTGGACCTCGCAATGCAGAGAAATATTGCTGGAAATCAGAGTCCAGGAAGAACTCTGCAATCATAATAGGTACCTGTAGTAATAATGTATGTAATAGTAACCTGTTTTTCAATTTTGAAAACAAAACATATAAAGTGATATATTAAAAAAATAAAATAAAAACACGCTTTTATAAAACGAATACAAAGGAGAAAATATTTTTTTAACAAGCACAGTACTAAGAGCGATCACAGTATATGCGTATGTCAATATCAATCCAAAAACCTAGGGCGCTTTCTTATTTTTCACGCAAAAAGGATGATACATTATAAGTATATAACAAGCGTACAACAACAGAATAAACTGAGTTAAAGTAGTACAGAGAACAATAATTGAAGGAATTCTAAAAAAAACAACCTTTGCAACACAAACAATTTTTTCAAAATTCAATGTAAATAGAGTAGAAAATTATTAAACAATTCGAAAAAAGCACATCTTTAAGATGCCAAAATAACTTTAAAATACCAAAGTGCAATACCAAACAATATCAACAAAACTACATATACGTAGGCATAATTTTTTTTTGTATTGAAACTTGTTGATATTTTTCAATAAAAAAGTGATGAAAACTAAGTATATTTTTATTAATTATATTAATAATGTCGCCACAAAATTGTTTTGCTGTTTTTGAAGAAGAATATAAAAACTTTAATAATTTTTTTATTTTTTATTTTTATTTATTTATTTAAAAAATCCTTGTTTACAAATAAAGATACTTAATACTAATTTAACAATAAAACATAAGATAAAACATAAGATAAATTACACTTTTTTTTTGTTTTGTTTAATTTGTGGATTATGCCACTCTACTAGGCTACGCCTGTCCCAGAGTGGCGTTATAGAACACAATTATAATATTTTTTCGAGTTCGTCAGTAGTACTTATTTTCATAAGGTAGTTATTATGTATCTACAGAGTATCAAGTGGAATGTTAGTGAAAGTTGAGTTACTCATAAGTCCAAGTGTAAATATGTGTAGAATAATTGTTTAATGTAAAAAGGGTTAAAGTTTTGTTTAAGATCATTTTTTATTTTCCTTAATTTATTTATTTATTTATATAGGTATATATTTTTATTTGAAGACATTATTATGCAATTACAGTAAGTAAATTTTCAGTTGCTGTTCTACCTTTGGAGGTAAGCCAGTTGTTTGCTAAAGCTTTTATTTTATTAATTGAGTATATTCTGATTTCCGGGAAGTCTGTTTTAAATATGTTAAATATTTTAGGCCCTATGTATGAGTAATTTTTCTGTCCATGTGTTGTTTTAGTTTTTGGTATTTCGTCAAGGTTTCG